>ML817719.1:19952-53117 GCA_009831015.1 Picea engelmannii | reverse complement strand
TTTTTCTTTTCGATTAATTTTGTATTTTTTGAACACAATTAAACCAAACTTGTACCAGATAGTTCAAGTAGTATGTCACAAGATTCATAATTCATTGTAAAATGATATAAGACTCTTAGGTTTATTGATTGAAAGAATTTTAATCTTTTTGGTCATAGAAAGTGGTAGAATGAACATGTTGTGTTTATTCATCTTGAAGATTGTGAAGGAGCTTCATCTTGAAGTGTTTTATTTTGTTTTGGGTTTGTCATAGAGGTCCAGTTCTAATTGCAGTTTGGTGTGGGAAAGTTCCATGGTGCCACTATAAGTGTTGAAGATGTTGGAAAACATTATCAAGGGAGACAATGTTTTGGGACAATGTTTTGGAGAAATCAATGGAAACATCGAAAGCCAAAAATGTAATTTCTACTCATATTTACATTGTAATTAAAGATGTTGGTCTAAACTAGATTAGAAGGTTCATTCAATATTTGATATAGCTTTAATTTTCAGTTGAATGGTGATATTCAAATCCTTTTATTTTAATTATTGGATGACTGTATTGAATCCATCCTAGCCATGCTTTCATTACAAATTGCACTAAGAGAACAAAGGTGGTCTAGAACTTCACCTTGGCGTGGGGCTACAACAACATTATGAATTGTTTTCATGGTATTATAGTGAATCAAATTTAGGTGGTGGACTAGGTTTATGTAGTATAGGCATTCTGAGAGAGATCTATCTAAATTTGGCTTTGATATGCCTTTAGGTTTCCGAGATAGACTATGTATCTCTTGAATTCATACAAATTATTAATGTATCAAATACTAGAAATCAAGATATGAAACCTTGATATTTACAATCTTGGGGTGTAAATTAGACTTATGATTAGATATATGTATGCTCACATGATCCTTAATTGATTAAGTGTTGAAATCCTTCAATCCATTACAAAAAAATTAATTCATAGTTAAAATTAAATGCAAACCTTCCCATCCATGGTGAGAATGTGGGTGAATAACAAGCACGGATTTCACATTTGATCCTTGATACTTTATATCTAAAAATAAAAAACCATCTTTAAACAAGAGACTAGTTCAAATTGAATTTATGGTTACGTGACTTTGTGATTGTTTCATAAATTATTAATACATTTAACTTCAATCAGGTTTTATCCATTAAGGTCTTGGCTCATTTTAGTTAGGATTGAAAACTTTAAGAGGAAGGGCCTTCAATAGATTAGCTCCATGTTATTAGTTTTACAAAATTTAAATGAGAGGTCCATTGCCATCACTACATTAGTCATGATATTCATCTTATCATGTACTTTCTAGTATTGGTGCACACTTGTTATGAAAATATCACAATACCAATTACAAATATCATTGGACAATCTTGCATTGATCACGTCAATGGAATTCTAAAGATTTTCCATCTTATTTTCCTTTGCAGCTTCATAATGAAAAACCTTATAGAGTTTTTCTATGATTGTCCTAGGTGAATATAGAGATACCACTTATGGTGTGGATCCAACAACATCAAATATGACATCATTAGGCTTAGTATTTTTCATTAAAAAATGATCAAATCTACTACCAATTGGTACACTCAACTGTCCATGGGGAAATTTTGCAACTTCAAAGCACTCACAACTAAGTTTTCAGCATATTTCCAACTCCCCATCCGCCAAGAAATTGGAATATAACTCCTCACCACATTGAGACAATCCACTAAAACCTTGATAATTGACCACATACACCAATGATGACATTGTCATTGGTTATGTAAACAAATAAACTTGCCCTAATAATTACTTTAAATGCATTTCTTTAAATATCTATTGTAATGAATAGCAAGAAAAGTTATTTTTTCCAACTCCCAAATCAAGGACGACACAATCTAAGTCACCCTGAAATTGGAATTAATGTACACAAAGGTGAATTTTATGAACATTTACATTATTGATATACCCCATGTCCTCCAATGATTGCCACATTATGCTAGGTGATTGATATACTTATCAACTCTATTCAATATGCTCCACCCCCACTAGGTCAACCGCACATTGACCTTTGATATATTGCATACCATGTCCCTCCCTAGGACCACCCAACCAGTACAAACCCAAGACCTCCTCTGGTCCTACAACATCCTCCTTAACACACCTTTCCCATGCATATTACATCCCCACCCCACACCCTCAAATCAAAATGTGGTAGGGGGTATATGCCAATCAAGGTTCCCTCTTTGTATTTCTTCACCATAGGGTTGCAACAAAGGATTTACAATAACTAATTCCTCTTGTATTTTCTTAGAATTCACACATGCATGAAGAGTATCCTCTCCATATCCCACATTATTATGATTTCATTGTAACTTAAACCATTTTATGACACACATGAATTTCGAATGAACCCTATCCATTTACATAATGTTTTGTCAATGAATTCAAAATTTAAGCATATAATTGACATTTTATACCTTATCTTGTGTACTTTATTCCATTTCTATTAAGTTCCTTGGATGGGCTATTGATGAAAACCATTTCTTTCAAATATCCTTAGATGGGATATTGTTGCACAAGTCTTGTTGAAATCCCTCATGATTGTCGTACAATATGCTCTAAAGCTCGTTTATAGGGCTCTTTTCCTTCTTGTGTGAAAGGGACCTATGCCATGGTGATATGTATACACCCAAAAACAAATTGTGCTCTATGAGGCACTTGAAGGTGTGTCATCATATGAGAGATCCAATGATGTATCCAAAAGAATTTTTGATATGAAATAATTCTAGATAAGGTTCACCAACTACAATGCCACAACATAGAATTTATAGTAATTAATTCCATTGCATTTTGTAGGATTGAATAGAGTCACTTCAAAATTTAATTGATTTTATGGTAGTGCAAAAATTTCATTAGGCATGTTATGTTTTTTTTCAACACTTTAATTTATAGTTTTCACATTCCTACATAACTAGCATTCTTATTTAAAATCCTCACAAATTTACACAAAATCATTTTAAGTCCTCTACCTCATAAGTATCTTATTACATAAAAACATATTTCAAAGAGAAACATAGATGCCAACAATATATACTTGTACCCCTTCCTCAAAATGTACAAGAAAAATTTAGAGTATCGTTAAATTTGGGACATTCATATCCCTTTTATCTTCACCAGTAGCAATCACTGCATCATTTAGAATTAAAGCCTTAGATAGATCTACAATACAAACAAAAAGGTGCAGAACAATAGGAGAATACAATGAAAGTGTTACTCACTCAGTAATGTGTACTTGGTTTATTGGTAGCTTTGTATAAGCTACTTTTTGCTAAATTTAGTAGGTTTGACTAGAGTCACCTTACACTTTAACTGATTTTATTGCATTGAATTTTTTTTATTAGGCAAGTTGTATTTTGTCCGACTCTTTAACTTATCATTTTTCCATTTCTACACAACTGGATTTATCATTTACAATCCTCACAAAATTGCACAATTTTTTAAATTATTCTACCGTACAAGTATCTTATTACATAAAAACAATATGTCAAACAAAAACATGGATGCCAACAATATATACTCATTCCCCCGACTCAAAATTTTCAAACAAATTTTAGAGTATCATTAATTTTGGAACATTCATATCCCCTCTCTCTTCACTAGTAGCACTCACTGCATCATTTAGAATTGAAGCTTCATATATATATGTAATACAAACAAAAATGTGTAGAACAATAGGAGAGTATCATGGATTACTACTCACTCGGTAATGTGTACATGGTTTATTGGTAGCTTGATATAAGCTACTTCATGTTAAATTTTCCCAGAAATTTCATACCAATCCAATCAACCTCCCTAGAATTCCATGTTCCACAAAACACTAAAAATGTCTTTGAGATGGGAAATGACACATCTCGGAAGGGAAAGAGGATCTTAAGCTTGGCACCTGGGGTTTATTCACACTAATTGATACAATTACACTAATGCAATGGAAATGAGAGTCATGTTGGTTTCCTTGAAGAATCCTTCACCATGCATTACCTACCCTCTATCTCAATTGAGGATAGCATCGGTGACTATAGCACTTACTACTATTCCACACTAGTCCAAACTTGCTCCCTTTTAAGGAAAGAGTACGAAAAATATTGTAAATACCACCTATCAATTTCTTAAACGATAAGACGGTAAGGAATCTGTTATATCCTTAACCAATTAGGTTTGCTAGAAACATCAATTAAGTCAGAGAGACAATGTGATCTAATGGAGGAGAGTGATTATCTACCATTAAGTTTATGAGGTAAACATTCTTTGTATTCAAGACAAAGTTGATTTGTACACTAGTGAGATTTTGTATTAATTTTAAGGGATTTCAAAAAATTTATTATATTGTTGAATGTTAGATGAGATTCATTCATGTTTTATACTTATCTCTGAGTCTATTCCACTATTGGATTAAGTTAATTTAATAGCACAATAAAATTTATCTCGAAATAAATGCGAAATCAATCTCACACAAACTTTACCAATGAACTTAATTTTGAAACAAGTGACATCAAACATGAAATCGTACATGTGGTACCTAAGAGACGACTACTTTGATAATATGTCATAGCCCAAAAAAACAAACATTATTATATGCTCGAATTTGTTGGAATGAAAATAGTACTAAGAAGGGGGGTGAATCAGTACTGAACACTTTTGACTCTTTTCGTTTTACACTGATTTAAAAAATATTAGCATTTATTATAGCAAGCATTCATATCAGAGAGATACTCATTATAGTGAAAACATTACATATATAGAAGTGAAATCCTTTAAAGTATTTTATAGATACATGTAAATTTGTGAGGAAAACAATACTCTTATGAGCGCCAACTCATAAACTTCAGGCACCAACCTGTAAAAGAAAGAGGACACCAATCCTCTTATGAGAACCTACTGATAAATTAGGCACCAAATTGTAAATGGATGGACACCAATCCTCTTGAGCACCAACTCAATAATTCTAGGCACCAACATACAAGTGGATGAGGGAAAAAATCCTATTAAACCTTAATGAACAACCCTGCAGAAGTTTTGGTCTTCATTCCTTCTCTGCACAGTTCATGAGATATGAGCTTTGTACTTCTCGCTCGTAATTTTATAAACCTTCTCCTCCACACACCTATATACTTAGCTCGATTAGGGAATTTTCATTTATAGTGATTTCTTCCTTAATAATTCATCCATGTACATATCACGTTTGGTTGGCTCAAGTCCATCAATTCTCCTTCAGGTTGAGATAGAAATCCCTCCGTGGAAACCGATATTTTAACTTCCTTTTGTCACACACAATTTCCACATATAAGCCTTAATACTCAGGAATCGTTAGATCATTTATCCATTTGATCTCATTAGTCGATCTTCAATTTCATTTATTGGGACAACCAGGGTGCTTATCGAACCCCTAGGACCTCAACACTCACTCACCATCCAATCAGGGTTTCCATTTGATTTCCATCATTGATCTATGATTTTAGTTTTTGGGTTCACCAGGCCTATTGGACCCTTGGGGACTTATTACATAGCAACCATTATATTTATATCTTCATTCAATCTCCATTGTTGATTTTTGATCATGTCATAAGGACCATAGTGATTTTGAAACACTCAATGCTATATCAACCATTGGATGATTGATCAACGATTATCATTGGTTCTCGGAGTCCTTCTTGTTGAAGTGTGCCTGTCAACTTCACTCGGACCATGTCTTGCCCAATGGAAAAAAGAGATCTACTAGCTGCCCATATATACAGCTCATAAGTTGCACACTCTACTTCGGTGACTCATACTGCAATAGATCCAATGGTCCTCACATTATGAAATCAATGGTTTCGATTGCATCGCTCTCTCAATGTACTTACTGGTTATTTACCGTCATTGTAACTATATGTGATAAGGTCATATGGGTCCCATCTTCATCTAAGGATGAGATTTTATCTTTCTTGCATAGAGACTGATGGTTTTGATTTCTCCTTAGATCTCTTTCGTCAGAGTGTCACTACTCAATCCACTACGACCAATGCTTCTCAGATGAATGACTAAGATATACTTATTCATATCAACTAATGTTGTTTTCTTTCAGAGTCCCTTTGTCGAAATGCCTTTGTTGTTGGTAAAAGAATTTAATCTGATAGGGCCTCTCTGATGAACGGTGGAGATTCACTCACTATTCTAAATCAACGGTTGAGATGAATACATACAATGAACTAGACCCACTCTTGTTTGATAAAATCAATAGTTGACATGTGTCACTCCTGTGACACTCTAGCATCCATGCTAGAATCTATGTCATTTTGATATTTGAGTTGTCTAAATTCACCATACTGATGGCATGGATGATGTGGCATTGACGATATTATGACATCATCACTACCTTCAACTATTTTTAGTACATTATGTTGACTTTGCACTTTGAAATGTGGCTTTGTGGCTATAGCATGATAGTTTATGTGGCATCTGATTTGGCTCACCATTACTTGAAGTTTCTTCTATTGGAGTCTCTTCACTCTCAATCAATTTGATGGCCTTGCCTATGATGAATGGTCAAAATTCACTCGAGATATCCTCTTATTGACGATTGGATTTCATCTGTGGAGTATTCATGTCATATTATATGGATGATAGAAGCTTTGATAGAGAGGTTTTGAAACACATGACCTCTCTTTTTTGGGGGGTTTGATGGATGATCGATGAGAGCCATTGATTTGTTGAGGATTTTCCTATATTTAATATATTTCATCAATTTATTTTTCAATCGAAATTTTATTGTGATGTCCTCAACCATATACAAACACTGTGTTGTTTTATTAACCATCAATTCTGAACTGTTATATCATTCATCGATTCTGAGTTTTTGTTTCAACCATTGATTCTACATTGTTCTATCATCCATGGATTCTGTGTTGTTCTTTCAACCATTGATTATACATTGTTCTATCATACGTTGATTCTTCATTGTTATATCAACCATAGAATATGCATTGTTCTATCAACCATATATTATTCTATGGTCTTTTGCTTTACTCCTATAGTTAGCACCATCCTTGAAATCAATGACAATATGTTCAACAATATCCCCCTTTATCATTGATGTAAACTCTAGTATTGAGATGATCCCCCTATCACTGTGTTGTTGATTGTTTTACTTCCTTTCTACCTTTCTGCTTCCTCTATTTCGTTTCTCTCCCCCTTTGACATCAATGGAAAGGGTTTTTTGTAATGTGTAATTTCTTTATTGTATCTTCCCCTAACATAGTACTCTTCCATTTTCTTTGCAACATGCAACCATATGCAATCTCCCCCTGATGTTTTTCTTTTGTCGATCTCCCAACAAATTTCAAATGAAGATTTCATTGGGAAATGGGAATGACTCCCATATGTTTTTTGAGATACTCAAATTTATCTCTAGGTAGGGGTTTGGTAAACATATCAACAATTTGTTCCTTGGTAGGAACATACTCCAACTTGAAAATCTTATCATTCACATGTTCTCTTAGAAAATGATATTTGATTGGGATATCTTGTGTCTTTGAGTGCATTACTTGGTTTTTGGAAATACCTATGGCATTGGTATTGTCACATAGTATAAAAATTGATTTCTTTCATTCTACCTTAATGTCTTGTTGGCGCAGACCCTTGACCCTCGGGCGGAGATCTGCACAGAATCATTCTAAATTCTCCTCGAGCCGAAGCAGCTCTCCGTATCCCTATTGGAACCTCACGAATCCGATCCACAAGTCCTTTTTGAAAGCCCACCCCATGCAATTTAACACCAGGTGCGAGCCTTGCACCTCCATTTGACCATAACCGGTCTTTAGTGCAAGCGCCATTCGCAACTTGCAAGTTCGTGGGTCAAAGACCCTCGACTCCTCTTTTCTAAACCTATGATAACCGATATGATGATACGGTTATGGCTCCTTCCTCGTTAGTTCTTTCCGCACATAACCACTATCTAGGGCCTAACTCTAGCACCCCTTGCAACTCGCAACTTCATGAGTTGGAGTGTTGAGCTCTTGTGCTCCTCCTTTGCAAAACCCCGAAGCACAATAAGTCAACTATGGGTTGACCCCTTCCTAGGTCGACGTGTGTCCACCACCTCTCACCCGCTTCCACTTTTCTCTGGGAACTGTTGTTATGCCACATGTCAACCATGCGGCCCCACTTGACGGATGTACCATGGGTTCTCATGAGCTCTCAACACTCGACACTTTGCAACTTCTGCAGTCGAAAAGAAACTCTTTCAAACCTTGAACCCTTGATACATGATACCACACAGAGGTTCTGATCCAATGGTTCTCCTGTGGCTTGGATCCAATGGTCTAGATCTCCTTCCCTACTTCTCGCAACTTGGAACTTCGCAAATAACTAATAAATTGGTCTGCCCTCCAAATCTCATGAACCCCGAATTCACGATATGATTCAACAACGTGGGTTGAGACGAGATCAATGACTCATATTGAACCACGATCAACGGTTCATGTTGATTCTTGATATTAGGGTGGTGAGTTCCTCTAACTCCTAACTGCCTTATAGCTCCACTGGATCCTACAATCCTCGTGACTTTGCAAGCTCTCCATGAAGAATTATGATCGCCTGATTCACTGCTTAATGGATTCTGCCCAACGACTGAGTGTTCTCCCTCCTGAACTTAATTTATATGCGACAGATTCGGTCCCCGTCTCCCTTTGAACAATTCAAAGGTGTTATCCCTCCTGAGATTTCACTTGTAAACTCAAGCCTCCAAAAGGATCCCTGCTCGCACTCCTTGCGGAAAAATTTCAAACAAACTTCGGTTATTTCAGTCTTCAACCCTGTGCACTCTTTGCAACAATAGTCCTTTAACCTTCCCCTTGGTTGATAAGTTCAAATATTTCAACCAGCCTACACACACCTTTCACGACTCTGTGCTTCTCCTGCACTTCTGCTAGTATGAGAACAATGATATCTCTCCTGATCTTTCTGAGATAAAACTCAGAACTTCGTCAACGCACACCTTGCGGACATTCACTGCACTCCTTGTAGAAATTCTCAGGAAGAGAAACAATTGAAACTCATTCTTCTCCTCTCTCAGACTTCATACACTCAACATGAAATCATACACACAACACAACATTGAGGTAAATTCATAACAGAGAAACAAAACAATTGTAAACATACCATTTAACAAATGTAAACAGTAAGCATTGTAACACCATGAAAGTTGATTCAAAGCTTCATATATTAACTCAAGTTCTCATGTACATGGGTTCTTCTCTACAACTCTCAGCTTATGAAATTATGAATGATAATAATGTTCCCTCTTGTTACAATGATACAAGGGTGAGGGTGTCTATATCCATTTTCCCTCCTATGATTCTAAACTATCTAATCTAACATTCATATCTACCTACTTTACATTAACAGACTTAAATGCCTATTACATCCAACAGATGGGAGTAATTCCTCCGGATCTGTTCATATCTCTAAGACATAAATGCAAGTACACTTCTCCTAGCTTATTACATTAATGCTTCAGATTTCAAAATTCAAAACATTTTCATAAAAACGTGCCCCTTTTTTCCATCTGCGTGTCCATTTGTCTCCTGCTTTTACATTGCTCGCTTGGTTGGATTCTTACGATGCTCCTGCATCATACTCCCTCGCTTGAAAATTTTCATGAACTCCTGTTCATGAGCTCTTGTACGGTATGTCCATGTATATGAATTGTTGCTTCATCCTCCCAACTGGCGTCTTCAACTGGATGTCCCTTTCATTTGACCAAGTATTCAAAATACTCTTTTCTCCTGGTCTTTTTGCTAACCCTTTTGTCAATTATGCTTTCCATCTGCGGATTTTCAGCTACATGCATTTGTTTTTTCCATTGAACTTCTTCTTGCTCATCTTATGTTCCTGCTTCTTCAGTTCTATAAGGGTACAAATCTGCAACATTGAATATCGGTGAGATTCCGACCCCATCGGGTAATTCAATCTCATATGAGTTTGCCCCAAATTTCCTTATGACCATCTCCAGCTTATTATATGTTCCCCTTGGGAACCTCTCCTTCCTCATATGCGCAAGAATCAAATCTCCAACTTCATATTGAAGTTTCCTCCTATGTTGATCTTCTCTACACTTGTATTCTTGACTTGAACTCTGCAATCGCTCCTTAATTCAGCTGTGAAGCTCTTTCATTCCTCCCGCAAAGTCCTCTGCACTAGCACTCCTGAATTCATTATGTTCCAAATCTTTCAATTCAAAAACTCCCCTTGGATGCATTCCATATACAATCTAGAATGGAATCTACCCTGTTCTTTTATTGAGTGAATCATTGTAAGCGAATTCCACCTGTGGCAGAATGTAATCCCATTGACTGTGGTGTTCAGTCACTAAGCTTCTTAACAAATCTCCCAAGCTCCTGTTCACGACTTCTGTATGACCATCCGTCTGAGGATGATATGATGAGATAAAAGACAAACTTGTCCCCAACTTCTTCCATACGGTCCTCCAGAAATATCCTATGAAATTGGTATCTCTATCAGAAACGATAATCTTTGGCAAGCCGTGAAGTCTAACGACTTCCTTGAAAAATAGGTTCGCAATATGAGTTGTGTCACTGGTTTTCTAGCATGGTATGAAATGTGCCATCTTTGAAAATCTGTTGACTACGACAAAGATTGAATCATATCCTCTCTGGGTTCTTGGCAGTCCCAATATGAAATCCATGCTCACTGCGTCCCACGGTCTTTCAGGTATGGGTAATGGTTGGTATAACCCTGTGTTCTTCCTTTTTCCCTTCGTGTGCTAACAAATTCTTCACCAATCCACAAATTTATTCACATATGTTCTCATCCATGGCCAATAATATGAGCTATTCAAATTTGAGAACGTTTTATCATGACCGAAGTGTCCGACCAATCCTCCACTATTCTTTTTCTTCAGCAGGTTCTCCCTCATGGAGCCTTTCGGAATACATAGTTGATTTCCCCTGAACAATAATCCATCCTGGATCATGTATTCAATCCATTGGATTTTGTCCCTGAGAATTGGATTCTCAGATGCCTCATATGCCTCTTTGAAGTCTGGGTCATCCCTGTACATTTCCTTGAGGTTATCAAAACCCAAAGTCTTGACTCTGAATTTTTGCATAAGCAAACATTTTCTGCTCAAAGCATCAACAACTTTGTTAGCAGTTCCAGAAATATGCTTAGTCACAAAAGTAAAATTTTGCATGTATTCAACCCATTTAGCATTTTTTTGGTTCAACTTCTCTTGTTGAGTCACAAATTGCGAAACATGATTATCGTTGTACAAAACAAACTCCATGGGAACCAAATAATGCCTCCATCTCTTTAGTGCTTGTATGATTGCATAGAATTCTTTGTCATATGTGGAGTACTTAATCTTCGCTTCATTCAATTTTTCATTGAAGTATATGATCCGCCTATCGTCTTGGATCAAGACCGCTCCAATTGCAAATCCACTCGCGTCACACCTGACCTGGAATGTCTTGCTAAAATCTGGCAAAACCAGAATTGGTTGCTCAGTGATCTTCTTCTTCAGCAGGTTGAAACTCTTCTCTGCTTCCTCCATCCAGTGAAAATATTTGTGTCATTTCTTCACCGTATCCATCATTGGTGCACTAATTCCACTGAAGTTTCAGATGAATTTCCTGTAGAAGCTATCCAAACCATGGAAGCTTCGAACTTCAAACACGCTCTTCGGTGATGGCCAATTCTTAATCACCTTTATCTTTTCCGTATCCATTTTCAGTTCATTTGTAGAGATAACAAAACCCAAATAAATGAGTTATGTCCTCATAAATGGCAATTTCTTCACATTGATCAACAATTTATCTTGCTGTAATCTCCTCATTACTACAACTAAATGATTTAAGTGCTCCACTTCTGTCTTGCTGAAAATTAATATATCGTCAAGATACATAATGACGAATTTCCCAATGAAATCCTTTAGGACTTCGTTCATTAACCTCATGAAAGTACTGGGTGCATTTGTTAAGCCAAATGGCATGACACGTCATTCATACAACCCCTCATTTGTCTTGAATGTTGTCTTCCATTCATCACCTTCTCTCATTTGAATCTGATGGTACCCGCTTTTCAAATCAATCATTGAAATTTTTTTTGCTCCACTCAACCAATCCATCAAGTCATCCATCCTTGGCAATGGAAATCTGTATCTGATGGTAATATTATTGATTTCCCTTGAGTCTGTACACATTCTCCAGCCTCTGTCTTTCTTTGGGTTGAGCACTGTCGGAACAACGCATGGACTCAAGCTTTCTCGAATCAATTCTTTGTCTATTAAGTCCTAGACCTGTCTCTTAACTTCTTCATTTTCCTGTGGCATCAACTGATATGCTGCTTTGTTCAACAAACTGGCTCCAGGTATAAGATTGATATGATGACTTATACTCCTAATAGGTGGCAATGAACAAGGTAGTTCGTCCACTACTATATCAACAAATTCTTCCAGCAACTCCTGAATTTCTTCTGGTAGATCATCTATTCTCATACTGGTCAGAACAATTTTGGGCTTCCTAACCACAATAAATTGTGTGTCTTTCTTCTTCTTAACCTCATCAAGAATTTCCTTCCCACTCATGAGAAGTACGATGTTTCTCATCTCTGTTTTGACTTCTTTATCCTTAATCAGCAACGACATATGAGTCCTACCATTTTTTTCCAGGGTGTACGTGTTCTTTCTCCCATCATGAACTACGTTTATATCATATTTCCATGGTATACCCAACAATAGATGACAAACATCCATGGGAATGACATCACATAATATTTCATCTTTATATCCTCCTATTTTAAATTCAACTAAACACTTTTTAGTGACATTTACCTAATGTCCTTTTTGTAGCCATGAAACTCTGTATGGTCTTGGATGTACAACAGTTTCCAGCTCCAACTTTTCTACCATATCTGTAGATATGAGATTGTCTATGCTATTGTTTTCCACTATGACCTTGCATACTCTATCCTTAGTTTTGCAAGCAGTCTGAAACAAACTATTTCTTTGGGCTGGGTTCTCTACCTCCTTCTCCGGCTTCAAGAAAATTTCCTCATCATCAAAGATCTTCTACCCTCAGTGTCTTCTTCCTTAACATTTCATCCTTGAGCTTCAACAATGTGAGTTTCACCACCTTCTTTCTTCTTATCTGGACACTCATAGGATTTATGTCCTATTTTTTCATAGACGAAGCATTTCACTTCAACTCCTCTGCCTCTTCCTCTTCCTCTGGCTTGAGGAAAAGTATTCCTATCAGCATAATGCCTTCCTTGTGAGATTCCTCCTCTCTCGGGTTGAGTTTGAGGTTTCTTTCCCTCTTCTTTAGGTCTCTGAATCCTGTCTTGGGCAATTTTTTTTCCTCTGGCTTGACTTCTACCTTGGCCTCTTTGACCTTGCTTCCAGCTCAGCTTCTCTTCAGCTTTCAAAGCTATTTGATAAGCATCTTCCACATTTCAAATGGTCATCATGCCCATCTCATATTGAATTTCATATCACAGACCATTCATGTACCTAACAAAATTTTCATCATCACTTTCCCGATGACCTACTATGATGTTTATCTTGTAGAATTCTTCAGTGTAATCTTTCGCTGACATTAGCTTCTATCTCAAATTATGCATCCTTCGAAATAAAGTGATTTGATAATCCCTAGGTATAAACTCAGCTTTCATCTTTGCAACCATTCTATCCCATCTTTTGATTTTTTTCTTTCCCTTGCAGTGTCTGTCAGCCTGCAGTTCATCCCACTACAGTGTTGCATGCCCTTTAAGTCTAGTAACGTCATGTTTGACTTTCTTATCTTCCTCGACATACTCATAGTTGAAGTATTTGTCTAGAGCTCTAATCCAATATAGAAGTTCTTCAACATCTAATTTCCCCTCATACATGGGAATCTCCATTTTTTCTCTGGCACCTATCCTTGCAACAACCTTGAATAGGCGTTCATCCGCAGCATCTTCAACTTCAACTTCTTCTCCTTCGTTTCCAGCTTCATTTTCACTTTCAGCTTCGCTGATATCCCCGACGTCAACTGTGTGCCTCTGTGTTATATCCATAGCATCAAGACTGACACGTTACTCACACATTTCTCTTTCCATTGTTGGATTAGGCATTGGCCTATCTCTTCTTCTCGACGGCATAGCTGAGAAATTTTCCTCTTTTCTCTCTTCTATAGAAAGAAAATAATTTTTTTTGTTCTTTGATACCACTTTGGTGCGTATAAGACTACTCCTTTTCCTCTAGCCCCCTATGCCTGAAATATACAGACACAATCAGGATCTGATACCACTTTGGTGCAGACCCCCGACCCTCGGGACGAGATCTGCACAGGATCGTTCTAAATTCTCCTCGAGCCGAAGTAGCTCCCTTGGATCCCTATTGGAACCTCACGAATCTGATCCAAAGGTCCTTTGTGAAAACCTGCCCTGTGAAACTTAACACCAGACATGAGCCTTACACCTCCATTCAACCACAACTAGTCCTTAGCACAAGCGCCTTTTGCAACTCGCGAGTTCATGGGTCGAAGACCCTCGACTCCTCTTTTCCAAACCTCCGATAACCAAGATGATGATACGGTGATGGATCCTTCCTCGTTATCACTTTCTACACATAACCATTGGCTAGGGCATAACTCTATTACCCCTCACAACTCGCAACTTCGTGAGTTGGAGTGTTGAGCTCTCATGCTCCTCCTTTGCGAAACCCTGAAGCACGATAATTCAATGATGGGTTGACCCCTTCCTAGGTTTACATGTGTCCACCACCTATCACCCGCTTCCACTTTTCTCTGGGCATTATTGTTATGCCACTTGTCAACCATGTGGCCCCACTTGATGGATGTACCACAGGTTCTCACGAGCTCTCGGTGCTCGACACTTCATGACTTTTGAAGTCGAAAAGAAACTCTTTAAAACCCTAAACCCCCATTACACGATACCACATGGAGGTTCTGATCCAACAGTTCTCCTGTGGCTTGCATCCAACGGTCTGGATCTCCTTCCCTACTTCTCGCAACTCAGAACTTCACGAATAACTAAGAAATTGGTCTGCCCTCCAAATCTCATGAACCCCAAATTCGCGATATGATTCAACGGCATGGGTTGAGACGAGATCAACATCTCATATTGAACCACGATCAATGGTTCACATTGATTCTTGCTATTAGGGTGGTGATTTCATCCAACTCCTAACTGCCTTATAGCTCCACTGGATCCTATGGTCCTCGCGACTTCGTGATCTCTCCACGGAGAATTATGACCACCCAATTCACTCCTTAATGGCTTCTGCCCAATGACTGAGTGTTCTCCCTCCTGAACTTAATTTATATGCGACGTCTTCCATCCCTGTCTCCCTTTGAACACTTCAAAGGTGTTATCCCTCCTGAGCTTTCACTTGTAAACTCAAGCCTCCAAAAGGATCCCTTCTCGCACTCCTTGCGGAAAACTTTCAAACAACCTCCGGTTATTTGAGTCTTCGACCTTGTGCACTCTTTGCAACAGTAGTCCTTCAACCTTCCCCTTGGTTGATAAGTTCAAAGATTTCAACCAGCCTGTGCACACCTTCCATGGATCTGTGCTTCTCCTACACTTCTGTTGGTATGAGAACAACGATATCTCTCCTGATATTTCTAAGATAAAACTCAGGCCTTCGTCAACACACACCTTGTGGACGTTGACTGCACTCCTTGCAGGAATTCTCAGGAAGAGAAACAATTGAAACTCATTCTTCTCCTCTCTCAGACTTCATACACTCAACATGAAATCATACACACAACATAACATTGAGGTAAATGCATAACAGAGAAACAAAACATTTGTAAACATACCATTTAACAAATGTAAATAGTAAGCATTGTAACACCATGAAAGTTGAGTCAAAGCTTCATATATTAACTCAAGTGCTCATGTACATGGGTTCTTCTCTATAACTCTCTGCTACAACTCTCATCTTATGAAATTCTGAATGATAATAATGTTCCCTCCTGTTACAATGATACAAGGGTGAGGGTGTCTATATCCGTTTTCCATCCTATCCTTCTAAACTGTCTAATGTAACATTCATATATACCTACTTTACATTAACATACTTAAATGCCTATTACATCCGACAAATGGGAGTAATTCCTTTGGATCTGTTCATATCTCCAAGACATAAATTCAAGTACTCTTCTCCGAGATTATTACATTAATGCTTCAGATTTCAAAATTCAAAACATTTTCATAAAAATGTGCCCCTTTTTTCCATCTGTGCATCCAGCTGTCTCCTGCTTTTACGTTGCTCACTTGGTTGGATGCTTACGATGCTCCTACATCACTTGTAGTGTATGTTGTTAGAGTAAAATTCTCTCCTTTTGGATACCATAATACAAAATCCATTGTTCCCTTCAAGTATCTGAGAATTCTCTTGATTTCCATCACATGTGATTCTTTTGGTTCGTATGAAAATCTTGCAACCAATTCGATAGCTTGCATAATATTAGGCCTTGATGCAGTTACATATAAAAGGCTAGCAATCATTGATATATACATGGTGTGATTTTCCTTTCATGATTGATCATCCTTACTCAAATTATATCATGTTATCATGGGAGTACTAATAGGATTGCAATATTCCATGTTGAACTTCTTTAACATCTCCTTAATGTATTTTGTCTAAGAAATCAATATTCCTTTATTTGATTGAGATATTTGTAGACCTAGAAATAAGGACAACTCACCTAGCATGGACATCTCAAATTCTTTTTCAATGTTCTTTGAGAAACTTTGACTTAGATAATTAGAGTCTCTTCCAAAGATGATATCATCTACATAGACCAAAATGATAATTATATTTCCATTTTATTCTTTGGTGTAAGTATTAGTTTTTGTAGTTCCTATCTTGAAACCTTGTTGCTAAAGGTACTTAACAAGCCTCGAATATCAATCTCTAGGTGCTTGTTTTAGACCACAGAGTTATTTATTCAATTTGCACACACAATCTTGGTAGTTTATTAGCTCAAATCCCCCAGGTTGTTCAATGAATACTTCTTCTTCCAAATTTCCATTTAGAAATGCAAATTTAACACCCCTATGATAAACTTTGATACTCTCGTAGCTCGCAAAATCTAGAAATATTATAATGGCTTCTAGTCTAGCTACTGGAGCAAAGGTTTCAACAAAATCTACCCTTTCAAATTGAGCATATCCTTTACATACAATCCTTTCCTTATTTCTCACTACTTTTCCATCCTCATTCATTTTGTTCCTAAAAACCTACTTGGTGCAAATTACATTCTTGTCTTTTGGTCTTGGAACTACCTCCCAAGTTTTGTTTTTCTTAATTTGATCTAATTCTTCATTCATGGAACTAACCCTATTTTTATATTTTCTAGCTTCCTCGAAGTTCTTGGGTTCCATTTTAGACAGTCAGGACAAATTTACATGTTCTGGTGATTTTATCAATTTTCTTCTTGTTTGGAAACCTTTGTTGTTCTTTGCAAGAATTGGTTCTTCATGGTGGTTCTTTGTGTCTTGTATATGATATTCCTTTTATTCTTCTTCTCCATTCTATTTATCATTGTCATTCTCTTATTATACATTATATTCTTCATTGTCTTTCTCTTATTCTTCTTCTACACTATCTTCCTCATTGTCTTTCTCTTCTTCATTATAGCTTGTTGTTGGCTGGTCATTTTTTTGCATCTTGATCCTTCCAATATTTTCATCATCCACTCTTACATTTTCACTTTCAATAATTTTATCTAATCTCATATTTAAATAGTTGTAATCTTTTCTTTGAGATGAATACCCATGGATAAAACCTTCATCACATATGGAGTCTGTTGGATTACTGAGAGGGGGGGGTGAATCAATAATAGAGCAATCTAATCTTTTTTAACCATATAATGCAATTGTTATATCAATGTAGCATTATCATCCAATATTTGCAGAGTAAATAAAAAATGAACAAATGAACAATCATACACATACAAAGTACACCAATGCTTTTACGTGGAAACCCAAAGCGGGAGAAAACCACATAATGATTTTTCTTATATGTCTTGAAGAATTGCATTCATTAGAAGAACCAACTTCCTTTTTTTCTATATGCATCTGGAAGGAGGCTCCAACCCCCTAGTTTCTTAGGCTACAACCTAAGGTAATCTCCAACTCCCCAATTCTCTGGCTACAACCAGAAGGAGGTTACAACCCCGTATGTTCTTCGACTACAACCGGAAGGTGGCTACAACCACCTGTCCTTGCCCCGTCCAACCGCCATGACGTATAAGTAGAATGATGGAACCACTGTCACACTATCAATGTGAGATATATTGCTATAAACCTGTACCAATAAACCTACACCATGTATCAACCATGAATCAACCTGTACCTCAACCTGTAATCAACCTCTACCATAAACAAGTGCATCAACCATGCACCAACTTGTACCAAAAAACCTGTAATCAACTTGTACCATACACAAGTGCATCAACCATGCACCAACCTATACCTCAATCTGCAAACCTTCCTTAACTTTAACAATAAGAGACTAGCATTTTCATCAAACTTTACTTTAGTCTCACATGACTAGTTTTGGACTAGTCAACAACCCTAACTTGAAATAATCATAATGATGTACCTGTAATGAATAAATATATGAAAATAGTACAAAATTTTCATCAATGTGTTTTTTACAATTCCTCCATGTGGCACTACTTGGAACCTCTCAGAAAAGGAGTTATAGAAAAAATGGCATACCTTGTTGAATTTTGGCTTATTCTAGAGAGCAAAATTGTAGAGCATGCCCCGCACATAATATTTGTTGTATAGATCTAAAAATTTTACAAAAAATACTACAGACTGTAATCTAACAAAAAATATTGGTCTTACTGAATTTGGATCTGTTATGAAGAAGTTATGACGTTTTTACCCGAAACACTTGTTTTAGACTAGTTTCAGGACTAGCCACAAGCCCTATTTTCCACGGAGTGTAACTCCAACAATACAATGACCCACAATCTTAAATTTGTACCAAAAATACTTGGATATGCTTTCTCAATGGCCTCCCAAGTTCACAGTCTGAATCATTCTAGAAAAAATATTATTTCTAAAATGGTGAGATGACCTGTAAATAACATACCTTAGAAAGAATCATCAAAAGAATTTATCCTCCCTTGAATTTCGGCCTTCTTTACTTCACCTTCCCTTTGAAATTCGGATTAGAAATCCTTTGGTTACCTCATTCACCTGTAGATATTCAATATGCTCAAGTTAAATTCAAATGAGAGAGACTTGCCTCTTATTTATACTCTCCAAGTCGCTTCCTTAGAAGCATCTTCTAGGCCAATTTGTCCACATAGTCACCTATGTCCAACTTTGCCCAAATTGTCACTTGTCCATGTATCCAATAGCCACTTGACCACTTAACCCATTTTCCTCATTTTAGGATTAATCTTCTTATAACCAATTTCCATAATTAGAAATTTCTCCATTTACTTTATTATTTAAATAATCCTCCTTGACTTTGTCACTTCACTTTATTATTTAAATAATCCTCTTTGATTTGGTCACTTCACTTTATTATTTAAATAATCATCTTTGACTTTGTCACTTCACTTTATTATTTAAATAATCCTCTTTGACTTTGTCACTTCACTTTATTATTTAAATAATTTCTTCTTTGCAAGAACTTTGACTTCTTTGACCTTTTGGGGTTTCAAGCCAATCATATGAGGGTCCTTCAACTTCCTAAGGCCATAACTCTCAAACTGTGAGGAGTTATGTGACATTCCACACACCACCGAAAATGACATGACATGTACTATCCATCTATAATAGTATTACCTACAAATATATCAAAACACATACCATTATACATAAAACAAACTTGGGTCCATTTCCCAAACCTTTGTGCTACCAGAATTCTCTATTAGACTTTCTTCAAGGGTTGACATCAATGAAAACCAACCCAATTAATCAACAATCTCCCCCTTTGGCATTGATGGTAACACTCTGATGAAATATTGAAATCATATGACTCATGTTCCCCTTGGAACCATGTCTGCATCTCTGTGACCAACACTCCCCTTGGAACCATGCCTATGTCCTTTGCATCTGATAAATCTTTCCCCCTTTGTCATCAATGGAAAAGGTATATTTCTATCCAGGGTTGCTCCCCTTAACTGATTCATCTGATCTCCCAACCTGAACTTTCCTCTTTATGGTGTTTCTTAATGTACATCTAAGACATATAAGATAAGCATTCAAAAGCATTCATTTTGGAGTAGAAATAACTCTGAGTCTCTGACGAAGATACTCAAAGGCTTCCCATGGAAGCGGTTTTGTAATTGTGTCTGCCACTTGTTATTTTGTGCCCACATATTCAACTCTGATGTTCTTTTCTGCAACTTGTTCCCATAGAAAGTGATACTTGATTGGAATGTGCTTCATCTTGGAGTGCATCACCAGGTTCTTTGAGATATTGATGGAGCTTGTATTATCACAATATATTGGAATGGGCTCATCATACTCAACCTGTATATCTGTTAGAGTTTTTTTCATCCATAGAGCCTGTGTACAACATGTTGTTGTTGCAATATACTCTGCCTCGGCTGTAGATAAAGATATTGATGATTGTTTCTTTCTTAGCCATGATACTAAAAACTCACCCAAGTAGAACGTTTCTCCACTGGTTCTTCGTCAGTCATCAATGCAACTTGTCGAACTTGCATATGTGTAGGCAATAAGTGATAGATCCTTTCCTTTTGGATACCATAATCCAAACTCTTATGTTCCTTTGAGATATCTAAAAATTCTCTTCACTACTAATACATGTGATTCCTTTGGAGCTACTTGAAATCATGCCACATGTCCAACTACCTACATTACATCTAGTCTGGATGTTGTCACATAGAGTAGGCTACCAATCATTGACCTATATTGCCTCTGATTTGTAGACTTTGAATCATCATATTTTCTCAACTTGCATCTGGTTTGAATGGGAGTGATAAATGGTTTGCAATCTTCCATTCCGAACCTCTTTAGCATTTCTCTGATATACTTGGTTTGAGAAATAAAAATTCCTTGGTTTCTTTGACGTATCTGAAGACCCGAAAAGAACGATAGTTCTCCAAATAATGACATTTCAAATTCATTATGTATGTCCTTTTCAAATTTATGGTTTAACCTATCATCAGTACTTCCAAAAATAATATCATCAACATAAACTTCAATTAATAAAATACTATATTGAGTTACCTTCATGTAGAGGTTGATGTTTGCACTTCCTTTTCTGAACCCTACCTGTTGTAGATTGTTATCCAGTCTAGAGTATCATGCTCTAGGAGCCTGCTTTAGACCATACAAGGCCTTCTTTAATTTACACACATAATCTGTGTTCTCTCACAACTGAAATCCTTCTAGTTGTTCAATGTATACTTCTTCTTCAAGTTCCCCATTCAAAAAAGATGCTTTTACGTCCATCCGATACACTTTAATATTTTTGGAGCATGCATAAGCTAAAAGCAATCGGATTGCTTCCATTCTAGCCACTGGGGAAAATGTCTCTTCAAAGTCGATTCCTTCAACCTGTGCATATCCTTTACATACAAATATAGATTTATTCCTTATAACTTGTCCATATTCATTCAATTTATTCCTGTATACCCACTTTGTGTCGATCACATTCTTATCCTTTGGCCTTGAAACCAATTCCCAAGTGTTATTTTTCTCTATTTTATCCAATTCTTCATCTGTGACCTTATTCCAAAATTCATCCTTGTTGGCCTCTTCAAAATAGGTTGGTTCAATCGTAGATGAGAGTGTTAGGTTCATTTGTTCTTGTGAATGGATTCTTCTTCTAGTCTCAACTCATGCATCTTTTTTTCTGATAATCTGATCTAAAGGATGATTCTTCTTTACTCATATTCTAGGTATCTTTGGAGGCACTTGATGAACTTGCTCTTCTTCTTCTGTCGGATCCTCTTCATCTTCCCCTTCTACTTATTTTTAATCTTCTGCTTCTTCTTCGTAAAGTTGTTCCATTGATTCATTTTCTTCTTCCTTTAATTCTTGTCTACCTGTTTCATCAACTATTACGTTGATGCTTTCCACAAATTTGTTCAATATCAGGTTGTAACACTTGTATTCTTTTATTGTACTTGAGTAACCAAAAAGTACTCCTTTGTCCACACGATATTCAAACTTTCTCATTCTTCCATCTTCTCTTTTGATGTAGCATTTCCTTCCAAAAACTCTGAAGTGCTTCACATTTTCTGGTCTTCCTTTCCATAGCTCATAGGGAGTTTTGTTAGTGTTGTTTCTGAGCATTACTATGTTTTGAATGTGAACTATTGTATGCACTGCCTGTGTCCAAAATATATCTTTCAATTTGGAATTCATTAGCATTGTTCGATCTATTTCCTGTATTGTCACGTTCTTTCTTTTAACAACTCCATTCTGTTGAGGTGTCCTAGCAACGAAGAATTTCTTTTTTATTCCACGCCTGCTGCAGTAGTCTATAAATTACTTTGAAGTGAACTCTCCTCCATTATCATATATCAAGAATTTGATTTTTGAATCCATTTCATTTTCAACCATTTCCTTTGTAGACCTTGAAGTTTTCAAAATCTTCTGACTTATTCCTGAGAAAGAAAACTGCAATCATTCTTGTATAATCATCAACTAATAACATAAAGTATTTCTCACCTTTTAAACCTTTTGTTGTTGTTGGTCCAACCAGATCAGTGTTCACAATTTATAGTGGTCTTGTCATTGAATATTCTTTTGATTTAAACTATAACAACCCCATCTAGTACGACTCCTACGATGTACAACCGGTAAAATCACCCTAATTTTTTTTTTTTTGATGTTTGTGTGTGTAGGAAGGTAATAATGACATTATACTCAACATCACAACACGACGACAAACACAACGCATGCAACTCACGCAACAAAAAAAACATAACAACCTAACATAAAATCACATCAAGCACATGCAAAACAATGTACGACATTCAACCAACGAAGAATAAGAATGACTACCCACCCATCCTACCCTGCAATGGTTAGGACCTCCATAACACATAAGCAATTCGTAAGCCCAGGTTTCCATCAATTTTGACCATTTAAGGTCTCAAGGTTGGCGACTATTCTGAGGAACAAGGAGGTGTCTACATCTCGCCCGACACAAGCAGACCAAGCCTACTAAGCTAAGGACAATCATCCTAACAACCCAACACACCCAAAATTAATTACACAAGTAACTAGAACCCTTACAATGAGCAAAACCAATCACATTGAATGTTTACAAAACCACATACAAACATTAATTAATAATAAACAACAACACCCTCAATGAGAAGTGCAAGCTAAAAACGACTTCGTCAACAACCCAACCATTAATCAAGGCTAAATGGTCAATATCTATGATTTAAATTGGCATTAATTAAAAATCAATTAACCAGTCTAAATTCCATTAGTCAACGAGTTACCAATTGAACTTAACATGAATTACGACTCAAATTTAGCGAGTCTGAGTTACCAATTAGGTGATATCTATAAATCCAACTAACATCAATTACATATCTAAATTAGCAAGTCAAAATTTGCAATCTAGTCTTTACTCACCATACTAATTTTAATATTTATTACAACCTAAATGGACAATTCTATATTAATCTGAATCCCCATCCAACTAGCCATAAACTTGAGTAACAACATTAACATTCTTAAAGTGGAATGCTACCTTTAGCACGTATGAACAGTTACACCTCAACATTAGTCTAGATATAATGACCGAACTAACCACACTAGCTATTTATTATCATTGAGGGGGAAACTGCTAACTAATAACATTGTTGTAGCAATCAACAAGGTAATTACATATCTGTTACATAACAATTTATTACAACAGTTAACAAGGTATTTAACATATTGATTAACATAACAATTAATTTAGCAATAACAGGGTAGTTTGCATGACTAATTTCATAACAAGTAATATAACACTAACAAGGCGATTATCATGCTAGTTAACATAACAATAAATATAATAGTAGCAAGGAAATTTATATGACGATTAACATAATGATTAATAGTGCAATAACAAGGAAATTTACATAATTGTTAACCATTTAACTCACTTTGGCATTTAATCAATAAGAAGGAATCTACCGACCATTGACTCAGGGTAGCAATTAACATGGAAATTATTGGACCAAAGACATTGTTGTAGCAATTATCCTGGCAATTAATAAGGCAATAATATAACATTTAACATTTCAATTAACCTGGCAATTACAACAAAAAGGGAAACTCCTGACCATTAACATTGTTGTAGCAATTGTTTTGGCAATTGATAAGGAAATTAATATAGCATTTATCATTGCAATTAACATGGTAATTACATGGCTAGTAACATCGTCGTGGCAATTAAAGTGTGGCAGTGAGAACGTTGGGTATACACTCAAGGAGAAGGAGAATAAAAGGGACAGTACCAACTGCAAAAGGACCAACTCGTGGTCATGCAACATCACACTTAGTCAACATCAAGGCAACTTCATGCCCAACCAACAAACACAGTCAGCAATTTAAAGGCAAAATCGTGGTCAATTTCAGCAAGTGAGTTCATGATTTAAATGGCTAAATCGTGGGCAATTTCAACAGCAACTTAGTCAACGTTTTTAAGAAAATTCATGGGTATATTAAACAACAACTCAGTCAGTCTACTAGTGCAATTTCATGGGCATATTAAACAACAACTCAGTTAGTCTATCAGAGCAATTTTGTGGGCATATTAACAACAATAAGGTCAAATTTCGAAGGGCAAAAACATGGCATCGATTAATTGCAAATCGCGGGCATTAACATGAATCACATGGAAACAAATTTTTAAAGAAAAACTCGGTCTTCATCAAGGGAAAAATCGCCCCAAAGGTAAAACGAAATGTAGACAGAGAAATCATTCGTTTTCCATTGCCAGAATACCCAATATAAAAGTTGTAGACAAGAATAATTCCTCTTTTCCATCGCTAGAATGCCAATTATAAAATTTGCAAACATGAAATCATTTCTCTATTCCATTTCCAGAATACAAAATAGAAAAAAATGCAAACATGAAACCATTGCATTTTTCCATTGCCAGGATACCCAAAAATTTGCAGATAGGGAATCAATTTGTTCTTCCATTGCTACAACCCCAATACAGTGTAGAAAACAGTAAGGGAATGCAAGGATCCAATGGGAAAGGTCATGGAATGATTGCAGGGGTTCTATCAATAAAGGCATAGAGAAAACCAACCAGGACACTAGATAATCCACATGCAGAGGTCGTTGCCAGATGGCGAAATCAACAATCAATCAGGGACAAACATCAAGGGTAGTCGACTAACAGGTTCATCCTTCGCTCATCATCCTCACACAGAAAAGAAGGGTGTTGAGATCCATAGGTCTCTTAACTCTAAGGAAATGACCATAGATCAGGCTCCTGGCCGATTACTCAGGCAAGGCCTCATGAGCTAGGGACGAAGGCTAAACAACCACAAAGGTCACAATCAACACAACAAGGTGGTCAAGACGTGTGGGGAAATGAGGCCATGGGAGTCAATATACCATCTAGATAGGCTAGGAAAATTCAGGAAACCATCTAGACAATCAGTTCACTTACCCAAGTAAAAATAAAGATTCAAGCATAAGGTCTAAAACAATTTACCATACAAACGAAGAAAGTGTATCGTTGCCTATTCGGAGTGGACGTCTCACATGCTCCTTGCAACTCCCACGTGTTGACCGACGAGACTTCACCGGTACCTCCCAGCCAATGCTAGGGGTACTCTTATTCTACCTTAGCCCCCTGAGTTGCAAAGGGGCCACACACTCACTATACAGAGATTTCGACTAGCTCCTAGATCGCCCCACAAGGCCGAGCTACCACTCCTCACCGAGCTGGGTATCCCAACTCCCACAAGTTAAGTTAGTCAAGTGGATAATTCTGCAGCGTAACATTACGCAAATAGAAGAGATCCTACCTCCATCTCCTCCCTTCATTATATAGAGTTTTATGGTTCCTTACTTTCCTAAAATCTCGTTTAATTAAGTTTTTAAAATTTAGTTCCTAAACATTCCTCCCTGTACAAGTGTCACCCATCCCCTTCATTCCTCCATAAATTAATTTCTTTAATTAATTAATTATCTTTATTTCCCTCACCCACCTAGAGTTACTCCTAGAATCACTCCTAGGTGTCCCCAAATTCTCTTACAAGTTTTAATGGCTTTCCCTATTATTAAATTGCTAGTTCAGTTTAAATTAGAAAGCTCTTAAATGGTAGATACTTTACTAAGTTTGACTTTCCTCTTTTTCCCTTATGTTCCCCTTTTTCTCTTTTTATGTTTCCCTCTTTTCCTAGTTTCCTAATATTTTATATTTTTCCCTCTTTCCCCTTTTTATTTAGAACTCAAAAAGGAAGGTGTGGAAATTAACCCTTTTTCCCTTTTCTCTTTTTATTAATATATTTTAAATTATCATAAATAATAAAACGATAAATTCCCTTTTTAAATTTTATTCCAACAGATTTTTATGAATCAATAAAATTCTTACTCCCTTCGTGTTACAAGATTTAACAAAGATCATACTCTTTATTTATTTTGTTTTTATTATTATTATTATTTTAATAGATAGATAAAATTTTACCACTAGCATAGTTTAGACTTAAACCTTAAATTTTCGTACTAGGTGACATTTAATTAGAGATTTTTTTTATTTTTATTTTTTTAATTCTTCACACGTTATTCGTCCTAAGGCCATCTAGGTTCATTCATCTATAATCAACAACGTGACGTGCCCTTCAATATGCACTAGGTGCTCCAAGGGTGCCACTTGCCCTAATCGGTTTCCCTTTCACGACGTTCTCTTAGGGATGCACTATGTGCTCCAAGGGTGACACTCGCCTCTTGACTAACTTGGTAGACATCAAAAACCCCTAGAGTCAATACTCTGCCAGGTGAAATTGTGGGAGACTAAGGGTCTCTAAGGAATAATTCCCCCGCCTTATTGCGCACCCCTTAGAATCATCGTGAGCGACTGTCGCAGTCTTCCCTCATGGCATTGTGGGTCCTCTCGAACTAGGTAAACATTAACCTACAGTTTGAGCCACGAAGGGAGTGCTAGTAGGTTGTGGTAGGGATATTGTCCACACCTCTCCCTCAACATCTCTGGTAGTCATGCATGACCCCTTTACTCCACATGTGAGTCTGTTCAGCAAGCTATCATCATCCTGCATCATCAACAAATCGTGTCAAAATATATCCATATCATATCATCTATTCAGATGCACTAGTATCACAGTAATATAATAAAACCCCAATGGTACACTCCTTGACTCGATCTGGAGTCCAAGGGGTTCCATTGATGCCTCTGCATCCTTGAGGTCCAAAATCCTTCACACTCAATAAAACCGAGTTATTAGCACATGTCTATGTCAATGCAGTAAAACAACATGTCATCAACCATAACGCCTCATAATCAAAATCAAAAGTTTTAATAGCATAATAATTTGGTTCACTTGCGAGCAAGTGTCCTCAAAGAATAAGTTCGCTCAGTGTGCCAGAGTGGGATGTTACATACACCCCCTCTTGGTCTAAACTTTGTCTTGAAGTTTCACAGAATATATGTCAAAATAAAGTGTATCATAGTATCATATGTCTATCTATCAAACAAAAATGGAAACCGTAGGTGCATATCATATGCGTCCTCCCAGGTCGTCGAGTGCAGACTATAATTGTCCCACTGGACCTTGACCTACTCTAACATTCAACGGCGTAGTTGTCGAACGCGATGATCCAAGATGTGGATCGGCTCAGCTGTGAGTGCCCCCTCGTCCGATACCTGCAAGGAACTCATGTCAATAACATGTGTAGGATCACTAATATAATGTCTCAAAATAGATACATGAAAAACATCGTGCATACGCCTCAAAGAATCCAGCAAGGCTAGTCGATAGGCCATGGGCCCCTTTCTCTCCACAATCTCGAAAGGTCCCATGAACCTAGGAGAGAGTTTAGCTCCCTTCCCAAACTTGATAGAACTCTTATGCAGTTTAACCCACAAGAAGACTTGATCCCCGACCTCGTAACTACGGTCGAAATGGTGCACATCGGCATAACTCTTCTGTCGATACTGCGCTTCTTTAATTCTTTATCTTATTGTTTTCATTTTCTCTTCCATTTCTTGGATCACTTCTAGTCCTACCAGTACCCTATCCTCAAGTCGATCCCAACTCAAAGGTGTTCGACATGGTCGCCCGTAAAGAAACTCGAAAGGTGCCATCTTAATGGTGCTCTAGTAATTGTTGTTGTAAGCAAACTCCACTAGTGGCAAGAATTATTTCCAACACTTTTGTTGGTCCATCAAGTACATGTGAAACATGTCCTCCAAGGTCTAGTTCATTCGTTCAGTCTACCCGTCAATATCTGGGTGATACGTAGTACTAAAGTTAAGTTGGGTTCCGAAGGCCTCTTGGAAACTCGTCCAAAATTGTCTAGTAAACATCAATCCTCAATCGGATATAATCCTCTTAGGCACACCATGCAACCTCACAATCTCACTGATGAAAAATCTAGCTATGTTAGGTGTATGATACGTTGTACGCACAGGAATAAAGTGAGCACTCTTTGTCAGAGTGTCTACTAATATGAAAATTAAGTCATGTCTCCTTGTCGTCAGTGGAAATCCAACAATAAAATCCATCGAAATAACCTCCCATTTCGATTCTGGAATAGTGTGTGGTTGTAGTAATCCTATTGTGTGTCTATGTTCCACCTTTACCTGCTGACATTCTAGACATCTGGCCACATAGTTGACTATGTCTACCTTCATTCCCTTCCAAAAGAATAAGGGTTTAAGGTCTGGCCTCATCTTCATGAGTCCCAGGTGAGCCATGTAAACTTCTCTATGAGCCTCACTCAGGAAGAACATCCTCAACTCATCATTCGGCGGTACGTAGATCTAATTTTTAAACCTCAACAAACCATCACTATCAAACAAAAATCCTTCAAATCGTGGTACCATCATAATGTTTTGTCTGATAAAACCCTTGACCTCTTTGTACCAGTCATCATCATGCTATAAAGTTAGAATATTTTCACATAGATTCGTCTGAAGAGGCAGCACCAAAAAGATGTTTGGTCTCCAACTCAATGCATCCGCCACTCGGTTCACTGTTCCTTTTATGTAAGTAATCTCTAATTCGTACTCGCTAAGCAATTCTGACCAACGTCGTTGTCACGCGTTCAGGTCACTTTCCGTAAATATGTGTTGTAGTCCAAAGTGGTCAATCTTTAGTTTAAATTTTCGTCCAACGAGGTAGTGTCTCCAAACCTTCAAGGAATATAAAATGGCTAACAACTCCAAATCATGCGTCGCGTAGTTCTCCTCATGCCTTCTTAGTTTCCTCAAAATGTAAGTGATCACTCATCTGTCTTGCATCAAGACCTCGCCTAAGCCTTCCTTGTATGCGTCAGTGCATACCAAGAATTCTGCGTCCATGTCATGGACCTTTAGTATCGGTGTTGTTGTCAACAACTCCTTGAGCCTCTGAAATGCTTCCCTGCATTTCTCGGTCCAAACAAACTTCTTGTTCTTGTTCTGCAACTCCGTGATTGGATTTTCTATCTTTGAAAATCCCTCGACGAACCATCTATAGTATCCTCCTAAACTCATGAAGCTACACACTTCTGGGACATTCATCAGTGCAGACCATTCCATAATAGTTTCGATGTTTGCTAGATCGACGACGATGCCTTCGCCAGAGATGGCATGCCCTAAGTAGTGAATCTTTGATTGATAAAATGAGCATTTGGACAACTTCCCATACAATTTGTGCTCTCGTAGACACTGTAGTACCAAGCACATGTGCTCGTCATGGTCCTCCGTCATTCAAGAGTAGATCAAAATATCGTCGATGAATACTTGGATGAACTTTTCCAGGTACTCGCGGAACACCCCATTCATTAAACTCATAAATACCCTTGGGGCATTTGTCAGTCCAAATAGTAAAATAGTAAAATCGTAATGTCCAAACCTCGTCTTAAAGGCAGTCTTAGGGACATCATCTTCCTTAATCTGTAACTAGTGGTATCCTGATCGCAAGTCGATATTTGAGAACATTGTCGCGCCCTTCATTTGATCGAACATATCATCAATCCTCGGCAACGGATACTGATTCTTTATCGTGTCCTTTTTCAATTGATGATAGTCAATGTAGAGCCTCCATGACCCATCCTTCTTTCGTATGAAAATAACAGGTGCACCCCACGATGACAGACTAGGATGTATCAATCCCAGGTCCAACAATTCCTTTAGTTGTATTCTCAACTCCTGTAACTCCAAGGTTGACATATGATAAGGCATTCTAGATATCGGTTCAGTTCCCGGTTTTATGTCTATAGCAAACTCCAATTCCCTCTCCGACAGCATCCCAGGTAACTCCTCTGGAAATATGTCCACAAACTCTCTCACCACCGGAAGGTGTTCTAAACCTTCCGCTATTCCCTTCTCATTTAATGCAAGGATCGCATAAAGCTTGCACCCCTTGCGCATGCTCTTCCGTAGCTTTAAGGAAGATATGAACCTCAAGGAAACTCCCTGGTTCCATCCTAAAATCACAAGTCTTTGTCCCTCATCATCGACCAAGTTCAACCATTTCATCTTACAGTTGAGTATCGCCTCATGAGATTCCAACCAGTCCATACCAATCACAACATCATAAGATCCTAAGATAATGATGTATAGGTTGGCCTTGCTGACAAAATCTCCCAGGTTGAGGATACAACCCGTAAACTTTCCTCCAACCCTTTGCCTGGCTCCTGAGGCCATCTCTACGAAGCTAAACACATCCTGTTTGACTACCTTTACCTTAATCCTTTTTAGTGCTGCACCTGAAATGAAATTCTCAGTAGCACTGGGATCTATCAAAATACTAAGGGTCTGGTTAGCGATGGTACTTGTCGTCTCAATCACAGTCGACTGATGCTCTGCCTGGTGGTTATTCACTACAGCATGAATCCAATGGGCCTTTCCCATATCTCCCACGGTAGTGAGTCCAGCTGATTCGGACACTCTAGTCCTCTCCACCGAGCATTCGTGTTGGTAGTGTGGCTACCCACACGTCCAATACCCCTTCTTCGGCCTAGTAGTCCTGGTACCCGAAGTAGAATATGACAGCCCACTGACCTAGAATCCTAGTATGTTTTACTGAACAAGCCTGAACTACTGCTGCTGCGGTCGTCACTGCTGTTGTTGCGGTCGTTTTTGTTGTTGATGTTGTGGTCCCCGATAAGGTGTCCATTGTTGAGGCATCGGTCGCCGAGGTGTAGTGAAAGTGGATCCCCTCTGGAAGCCATGATATCCCGTCGTATGTCTGGCTGGTGTCTATTGTTGTTGTGCTCTAGATGACACCTGCCCTGTTGGTCTTGCTGGGGTCCTGGTTTGACCACCGCTGATAAGCTCCTCCTCTACTATGAGGGCCTTCTAGACGACATCATGCAAGGTTTGAGGCATCTAAATCCTAACCTTTGCACGTATGCTGCCATTAAGGCTGAACATGAACCTGTTGACCTTAAGTTTCTCTGTGTTAATATGCGAAGCATACTGGAGTAGCTCCATAAAACGGGCCTCGTACTTGGGCACCATACGACCGCCCTGTCGTAAGGCGTTGAACTCATTGAGCTGACGCTCAATGAATTCCTCTGAAAGGTACCTCTCTTGGAACCGTTCCTTGAACAGTTCCCATGACATGTATTTGACGACCATGTTCAGCTGCAGTAGGAGTGTCTTCCACCATAGAAGAGTGCTTCCCTTTAGTTGAAAGACCATCATGCTCCATGTTCTGCAACAATGCCTCGGTGGTTGTGCTATCCAGGGCACCAAATAACTCGAGATATTTGACCTTCTCGAGTTCACGGTGAATGCTACCAGTACCAACTGGAGTGCGCGGTGGAACCTCAGCAGGTGTCGGCGCCCTGGCCTCATCTCTGTCCAAACGACTGATCAGTGCCTCAGACATGTGCTAAAAAGATCTCATCATTATGACCACATCACTAACTGCTATCTGCGCCTATCCGACAACCTGTTCATCTCCATGGGGGTTAGACCCCTCAGGTGTGGATGCTACTGGAGGCGTCGCGCCTCCTCCCCTAGCACCCCATCGTCTGCCTCTGCGGTGTCCTCTAACCATGATTACCTGCACAAATATAAGTCAACTCAATTAGTAACATTATAATCAAATCATATCAATGAAAGCCGTAGCGATCCCAAGTCGTGGGTTGAACACGCTCTGATACCACATGTAACAACACCATTTGGTATGAATCCTACGATGTACAACCGATAAAAGCACCCTAATTTTTTTATTTTTTTTTATGTGTGTGTGTGTAGGAAGGTAATAATGACATTATACTCAACATCGCAACATGATGATGAACACAACGCATGAAACTCACGCAACAACAACATAACAACCTAACAGAAAATCACATCAAGCACCTGGAAGCAATGTACGACATCCAACCCATGAAGAATAAGAATGACTACCCACCCATCCTACCCTGCAATGGTTAGTACCTCTAGGACACATAAGCAACGCTCAAGCCCAGGTTCCCATCGATTTTGACCATTTAAGGTCTCAAGGCCGACAACTGTTCTGAGGAACAAGGAGGTGTCTAGATCCCGCTCGACACAAGCAGACCAAGCCTACTAAGCTAAGGACAATCATCCTAACAACCCAACGCACCCAAAATTAGTTACACAAGTAACTAGAACCCTTACATTGAGAAAAACCAATCACATTGAATGTTTACAAAACCACATACAAACATTAATTAATAATAAACAACAACACCCTCAATGAGAAGCGCAAGCTAAAAACGACTTCGTCAACAACCCAACCATTAATCAAGGCTAAATGGTCAATATCTATGATTTAAATTGGCATTAATTATATATCAATTAACCAGTCTAAATTCCATTAGTCAACGAGTTACCAACCGAACTTAACATGAATTACGACTCAAATTTAGTGAGTCTGAGTTACCAATTAGGCGATATCTATAAATCCAACTAACATCAATTACATATCTAAATTAGCAAGTCTAAATTT
>ML817719.1:0-11160 GCA_009831015.1 Picea engelmannii | reverse complement strand
CCCCCATACATCCACCTCCTCCAACCACTAGTGGTACTCCCTCCACGTCAGCATATAGTACTAGTGAAAGTGTTGCGCCTTCCTATGTACCTTACGGAGCAGTACCACCACATAATCCATACTTTCCATTTCCTGGACCTCCACAACCCATGGCCCCCCCACATCCTCATGCGGGGGTAAATTTTGTTCAACCCTCTGCTGCTCAACAATACCAAAATTTTGAACAGTTGAACACAGCCAATCCAACTCATCCCTCAAATAATACCAAGAGGAAAGGAAGGAACAGGAATAACAATAACCCGGGTCAAGGTGGGAATCAACCCCCACAATATCAACCCACTGGGGGCAACCAGAACCAAGGGAACCAAAACCCCCAAGGGGGCAATAAAAAAAAACGCCAAGGGCGGAATAATGTTAAAACCATCCAATATTGGGCTCTTTGTGGCGTGTTCGGTCATTACACCCACCATTTCCCCTAGATCACTGATTTCAAAAGGTTTAAAGACTCTGGGAACCTTCCCCCCTCCCCAATGCAACCTGCCCCTCGACAGGCACAACAACAATACGCATAACAACCCCCTCCCGCCGTACTGCAAAATCCTATCCCACATCAAGCTGTGATAAACACCCAACAGGACACGCAGCATCCCCCACCTCAGGTGGGCCATTATCACAACCCCAACAATCCAGCAGAGTGAATGATTCTCCTCACCGGTGAGGAGGAAATTCTTCTGCAAACACGTAATCGTCAGTATCAGACACCAGCTGAATCTATTCCTATCTCTTCTGAGACAAACCCTACACCGATGGGACCCCCGTTGGTGATCCCTCGCCCTTCCGACGAACCACCATTATGCATCCCTTGCATCCCCTTGCGTAGGAATGTTCACAACCCACAGGCTAGGGCCGCCCACAACTATAGCTTGGTAGATGACTTAACACAATATCCGGATGCCATGTCAGTCTTGGAAGTCCTCCAAACTTGTCCTATGCAGCGGAAATCACTACTTTTCACCTTAGGGGCAGTCGAACCTGCTGATACTCGACTCATCACCTTCGACCTTGATAGCTGCGAACCTCATCTTCCCGCCTTGGTCGCTATTCAAATACCAGTAAAAATATGGAACATCACCGTCCATCGGTGTATCATCGATGAGGGTGAATCTACATGCATCATGTCCAAAATAGTATGGCAGAAGCTTGGTTCCCCAGAACTCATACCCTCCGCCATCACATTACGAGATTATGACGGACGACCATCATCTCCTAAAGGGCTCTTCCAAAATGTCCCCGTGGAACTCGGGGGCAAAACCATCCTCATTGACATTGAAGTTATCGATGCTCAACTCGATTACAATATCTTGTTTGGACATAGCTACATGTATGCTATGAAGGCAGTGGCATCATTTGTCTTTAGGACAATCATGTTCCCCCACAACGGAAAGATTGTAACCATCGACCAAGTCTCTCATTATGAGCCTAATCCATCTGCCAATCTCGATAACATTCTTCCTCTCATCCATACCAACAAAGACGCATATCCACTTGTCGAGATGGGTCCTGGGATTTTTAAATATCCATCCTTATTAGGGACATACCATGGAGCACCACCCCTCCTTCCCCCTAATCAAGTATGTGTCATCTCATCTGACGGAACTCATACGGAGGAGACACATCCTCCTAAGGAGGCTTCCATCATTCCTGACGTCTCAACAGTCGTAGCATCACTCCCACAGGAGCCTCCTGCGAACTCGTCGACCCCCACAGTCCACGAATCCACAACCCCTCACGAGCCTAATCCCATTTGGGAGACAGTTCCTCGACCCCTCACTCAAATTCCCTTCTTTTACCCCCCACCCGGTATAGAATCTTTCCAGGTAACCACAACACTCACACTACCCAATATGGTGTTAGCAATCCCAGTGTGGTATTTACATCCACCTGAGATGGTCCCTCGCCCACAGGAAGGCCTCCCCATGATGATTCCTGTCCTCACCCCCACTACCCTCATACTTCCTACCCCCCCTTCTACAGCTGGGGGCAGGCGAAAGAAGAAGGAGCCCACAGCTCCACTTCCTCCGCATATTCCACCACCTTGCGCATTATGTGAGAAAGAGGGTCACCAAACCAACAACTTCCCATCACTACCGGAGTTACAGAATTTGATCCCCCTCAATCAAATTCCCACAAAACCTGTCACTACTATTAGTCCAGCTACCACCCAACCCTCCATTAGTAAAGGGTTGAGGACCAAATTCACGTGTGCTATCTGTTCCGAGTATGGCCATTACACTCATCATTGCCCAAGACTGCCACGTTCCCGGCAGACATTAGCTGCTATACGCCAGAATTTCCAGAACAACCCACGCCCTGCTACGTCCTCTTCAAACATCATTGACATTCGCTATGTCACCACTACAGTCAATGAACGTATGAGATGCCCTTGTTCTCTCTGCGATTCATTAGCTCACTTTACATACCAGTGTCCAATAATCCTCACATACAGGCAACGTCAGTTGACCCTGCGTCACCAACTCGTAGCAGCTGTAATTGACATTACCTCGCCACTCGAGGATTTTAATGTCATTTCCCCTGAACCTGAGACACTCCCAACGCATCCTTGGTTCTTAGATGGCGTATCTGAGGATTTTCCCCGTAACCCACCCAACTCTCCCGTTCATCCCCCTACGGAGACTCTCCATTACACCACTACGGGTACCCCTCAGTACCTCAATATATTGTTTATGTCGAGTGAACCCTCACTCTCTCCTAGCAAGACCCCCTCTGTTTCTTCAGTAGGGGGAAATCCCACTATCACTGAGATCACTCCTCACGATCCATTATATTCCCGTCGTTTCCACTGCGATGAAGAAATACTAGAAGAGATACAATGCCCAGACTCTCCCTGGGACACACTGCATCATCGTGCTCTCTTCCTCATGCCTCTTAGCCACAATCCCATTTACGCGGTCGAAACCAAAGATTTTATCCCATCAGGGCCTATCGATTGGTTCAATAATCCCATTCCTGCACTTGACGCTTTTGAAGAAGGTAATCTGGCCAACATTCCCCCCACCATCAAAATTGACATTTCCATTAAACCGAGCATCGTCGAAGAAATCATCATTGGAGCTGCTTGCACTCCTCAGGAAATCACCGCATATAAAACCCTCTTCCAGGAATACAGGGATATTTTCACCTAGTCATACACAGAGATGCCTGGCCTTGACCCATCTATTGTCGAGCATCGCATCGACACCTGGCCTGACATCATACCAGTTCACCAGAAACAACGACCGCTACACCCAGCCAAAGCCGTGGCTATCAAAGCCGAAATTGACAAATTACGTATGGCCGTATTTATTTACCCCATTGCTTACACTTCATGGGTTTCCAACCCTATTCATGTCGACAAAAAATAGGGCACCATTCACGTTTGCACCGACTTTTGCGATCTCAATAACGCATGTCCAAAAGACAATTTTCCAATGCCCTTTATCGATCAAATTATCGATGATTGCGCCGGCCACAAGGCTCTTTCCTTTATGGACGGATTCTCTGGCTATAACCAAATTCAAATTCACCCAGCCGACCAATACAAAACCGCATTCATTACCCCATGGGGTACGTTTGCATATCGTGTCATGCCCTTCGGCCTCAAAAATGCCAGCGCAACCTTCCAGCGCGTGATGACATACATCTTTCACAATCTGGCTAAGATCATCCTCGCCTACTTGGACGACCTCACCGCTCGATCCAAGAAGCGCATCCAACACCTCGATGATTTACGAATCATCTTTCAACGGTGTCGTCAGTATAACATCCGCTTGAACCCTCTCAAGTGTGTGTTCTGTGTCATCGCAGGGCGCCTTCTCAGTTTTATCATTTCCCAAAACGGTATTACCGTAGACCCCCTCAAAGTCAAATCCATCACCGAAATTCCACCTCCTCGGTATTTACGACAACTGCAGAGTCTACAAGGCAAAGCTAACTTTCTTAGACGCTTTGTTCCTAATTACGCCATACGCGCACATGGTTTCCTTCGCTTACTTCGTCACTACATCCCCTTTCACTGGGATGACTATGCCCAACAGTCGTTTGACGATCTCAAAGCAGCGCTTTCCAATGCACCTTTAATCAGTGCACCTGACTATAATCGCGACTACATTCTCTACGTATTAGCATCAGCTATATCAGTAGCCAGCGTCCTCGTCCAACTCGGAGATGAAAATTGTGAACATGTCATTTACTACGTTAGTAAGAACCTCTCGGACCACCCTTGAAGTATAAACATGAAGAGAAACTTTCTCTTGCAGTTGTCCTCGCAGTCCAGAAACTGTGCCATTACATTCTGCTTCACACCACAAAGGTCGTCATGGATTCCAACCCTATGCAATACTTTCTCAGCCGTCGCCAAGTTAACGGAAAATTCTCTCGATGGATCGTTATCCTTCAGGAGTATGACCTTGAGTTCTCAACACCTAAGAGTAAGAAGGCCCTCGTTCTCACCGAACTTGTCACGACCCTTCCCTCTGACACCACCAGTGCGCTCGTCAATACCGACTTTCCTGACGAACATCTCTTTTACATCGCTTCTGATGATCCTTGGTATGGCGACCTTCTCATCTACCTATGAACTCAAAAGTTCGGTAACCACTTATCACGAGATGACCGTCGGCGTATTCACCATCAGGCCCCCCGCTACCTCCTCATCGGCGACATCCTATATCGGCGAGGTGTCGACACCATTCTTCGTCGCTGCCTGACTATTGACAAGGCCGACAGAGTCTTAAATGACTGCCACAGCGGTGCATGCGGAGGCCATCTTTCGGGCATCTCCACGGCTCAAAATATTATCCGGGCCAGTTACTTTTGGCCTACCCTGTTTCATGATTGCATTCATGCCGTGAAATGCTGTGAGAAATGTCATCTCTATGCCAACAAAGCCCGCGCTCCCCCCGCTCTTCTTCACCTTGTCATTACCACGGGCCCCTTTTGTAAATGGGGCATCGACTTCATGACTTGTAATCCCCCCTCTAGCAATGGTCACAAATACATTGTTGTCACGGTGGATTACTTCACCAAATGGGTTGAAGCTATGCCCACTTTCAACAACACCGCTGACATTGCAACGCGTTTTTTCTTTAACCACATTATATCCCATTTTGGAGTACCACTCCAACTTGTTTCCGACCATGGGAAACACTTTGAGAATGATATCTTCGTCGAACTCTCATCTCGGTTAGGCTTCTCTCACGAGTTTGCCTCACCATACTACCCTCAGTCAAACGGATAGGTCAAGGCAGTGAACAAAGTCCTCAAGACCATGTTACAATGCACGGTTAATAAACATAAAACCAATTGGCATCATATGTTATTTTCCGTGCTATGGTCTTATCGAACGACAGTAAAGACCGCTATGGGTTTCATGCCATTCCATTTAGTCCATGGGGTCGAGGCAACTCTTCCCATCGAGTGAAAAATTCCCACCCTACGCACCGCAATTGAGATTTTACCTGACACTGCTCCAATGGAGCAATGCTTGCTGAACTTGGAGTCTCTAGATGAATATCGTTGATCCTCATTACAGAAAAACAAGGCAGCTAAAAAATGATCCAAGGCTACCTTTGATCGCCATGTCAACCTTCGATCATTTCGCGAAGGCGACCTTGTCCTAGCCTATGATATCGCTCATGATACCTTTGGCCACGACAAATTCGAATCACTTTGGCATGGCCCTTACATCATCCAACATTGCCTGACCAAAGGCACATACATCCTGGCCTCCCCCGAAGGCCTCTCTCTCAAAGAACCCATCAATGGGTTATACCTCAAGAAATTTTATGCTTAAATGTAGTCACGCTACTTTAGGTTATTTTCTTTTCTAGCGTTTTTAATCTTTTTTCTCCCTCATCTAAACTATCCTTTGTGCTATTGACAGATGCCTCCTCCACCAGCTTACCACATCAGTTACGTCGACGGCTCCAGCCGTTGGACACAAAATCTTGCTTCGGCTGCTTGGGCTCTCTACACCCCCTCACATGAAATGCTCCATTCAAGCGGCATCTGTTTGGGACTAGCAACCAACAACCAAGCCGAATATGCTGCAGTCATTGGCCTCCTGGACGACGCCCAGCGTCATCATATTCGTCACCTTAGCGTTTTCCTCGACTCTTAACTAGTCGTTCTCCAGCTCAACAATGTTTACCGTGTACGCGATCCGTGCCTCTTTCGCAAATACCTGCAGGTTAGATTATTATATCGAAATTTTGATTCCATTACATTTACACATATTCCAAGACAATTGAATCAAACAACAGATGAAATAGCTAACATGGTGTTAGATTGGCATATATCACATCAAGCTACACATATATAAACATCTCATACATCCTGTCATAGCATATAGATATAATCGACAACATCACCATCAACAACAAAAAACATATGTAAACAACATCAGGATCTCACAAAGGTGTATACTCATATATATATATATCAAGGCCTCTCCAGCCATCTGAATGTTTACATACAAAAAAAAAAAAATACATGTGCCCACAGGCTATCATAGTCCATCGGTACAAAATCGGCTCACCAACCTATATACAACAAAAAACAAATCGGTCTACAATATATAATCATGGTGCCTCTATCGCACCCCCAACTGCTCCTCCATCAGGAGGAGGTGGTGGCCCACCCCCACCTACCCCAGGCGGTGGTGGTGGAGCACCTGTAGGACACTCTTGCCCCAGTGGCAGGCGTCCACTCGTCATCGCGGTGAGCACAGCTGCTCGTCGTACTATACCCCGCCATGGTGGCGGTAATCCTATGCACTACTCCAGGAACCCCTCATCCTGGATACGAATCCACATGCCCTTAGGCACATCCTGTAACACCATCTCCAGACGACGGCGTATGTCATCAACATCAACTCCGGCCACCGCCGGAGGGGCATGAGATGGCCCTGCACCAGGGTCATCGAACCGACGCCTCCTCGCTACCCTCTCGGGCTCTGTTGGGGGCCCCGCAGCCTCATCGCGCCGACGTCTCTCCCTACATGACAGTCTCTCTGGCTCTCACTGAACTGACACTCTCTACCACTCCACCTCGCGCCCGCGAGGTGCTACATCTGCACATGCACCAAACAACAAACAACAGATCGTATCAGTATCTATCATCATACATATAAACTGGTATATCAAAAGCTAACATAAATCAAAACATACAAATACACAACATACCTCAATGGTTGAAAACCTCCCCAGGAGGCAACACCATGTTTGGGTCCCCCCGAAAGTCAACCCTAGCATAGGGGTACCGCAGTATGACCTGTGGCATCTGCCGCCAGATCTGTGCCGCCTGCACCGTGAAATAATGCCCGCCCTCGCCACCACCATGGCGAACCAAAATCGTGGACCACCACCTCAATCGAGGCTCTTGTGCCCCAGGCGCCTCTAGAAGAACCCGAAAGCGCAGCATCGGCACCCTCTCCAGAAACTAGGCTACCAGGATCGAGCCGAAAGCAAACTCTCCGGTACCTGTGGACCGACAACGGTCCAATTGCGCGATCATCCGCGCGTGTAGTGTCAACCCTCACGCGCACCAATGCAGGTCTATTCAGTGGACAGGCGTGCACGTATGCACGCCTTCCACTAAATCACCCGTGCATGTGGGCCCACAACCTACCAAAAAACCCCTCAAAACCCTTGTACGGCCCCCCATACCTACCCTGCCCAAAAATTGGAAACCTATTTCCATGTAGGATGATCAGACCACTAACCTGAGACTCACACACCATCGATCAGATACCTCGTGCTCCCTGAAACTCCAAATCTCCTCTGCAATCTGCTCGTCCAGTCACTGTAGCAGCAGGTACAAATGAGGTGGCACTGTGGGCCCTACAGCTATATATAGGCCTTTTTCCAAACTTCCACTCAACATTCCGGGAGCCCCAGGTGTCCATTTTTCAAACCGTCTTTAGCCACGGGATCAGCATCCCGCCGCCTACATCACGACTGTCCTTGGGTCACTTTTTTTCCTAGGCCCCTGGAGCGCCCTTTTTTCCGTATCATGGTCAGGTACGCACGCACATAGTCACATTTGTCAAATACATGCTCATATATTTGGTTCTCTTCAGATATAGTTCACTTTGGGTATTTGGTTGTTGTGTGCAGGTACTTGCTCATCGATCACCAACATCACCCCTTCAAGTATATATTCAACACTGGCATGTAGTCTCCCCCGAGGTATTGCATTTCCATTTCCAGTCACACCCTCTGATATTTTCCTTTAGGATCATCATTCCCGAATCTGCAGTACTCACACCTCCATTTGCATCATCGGTACTGTAACCCGGTAGCATTCTGACCCACATGAGTTGTCCCATTCATAGCACCTTTTGGCACTTTCTGACACTCATGCTGTTCTTCATTACCCTTTAGGGATGGGAGTCCCGATAGTCTTTCATCATGTTGCAGATCAACAACATACTTCTTCTCCTCATTTTGCTAGCTTCCCATATGGACTCCCAGATCATCTCTTTATGGTTCTATTGTTTTTACCTGCACCTCCGCAGGATCACGAACCCCCCATTTCATCCACCATCAGTTTGCCCATCTGCGAACCTCTTTTCATTTCACCTACCTCATACAGAAACTCACCGATGGGGCCCCCACCCTTCATCTATTTTCCAAGACATTTCTGCCCTCCCTGGGGCACTCATTTCACACTGGGGCACCCATTTCTGTATTTGTACATTTTTCCCCAATTATTCATTATTTATTGTACAAACACCTTTATTTTCAGTCATTTCCTTTTTTGTCGTCACTGTTGGCGACTTGCTTCCTTTTTGGCCACACGCAACCCATGTCACCCTTGGTTGGAGCATTGCTTCTCATTTTTCCTTACCAGCATCGTTCATATCTTCATAGCACTATACAGGTCATTTACCTCTACCCTCTGAATTTGTTCACCTTGTCTCACCTCTGGCACAACTTATCACTCGTCTTGTCGTCACCCTGACACTCGACCTTGTTACATGGTTGCAACCACTTTTCCAATGCATACATCCTCCAACCAAGGGCAGTCTTGAGTCTTTCCACTTCTTGAATTCGTCTATGCACCTCTTCCACTTCCTAACCTCAGTAGGTTCTATGAAGCCCTTTTCTTCTGGGAGTCAAGTCCCCCTTTTGTCGACAGCAGCACACTTTTTCCAGAAGGGCGACAGTATCTTGATTCTCATTCTGCATTTAATGAGAGATCTCGGACGGCACAAGGTGAAACACCATTTCTCCCTGTTGTCGTTGGCCCCCATAACATTCGACGTCAACACTTTCTCATGTTATGGTGGGTCTTACTTTGCGACTATTACAGTTCTTTTTACCATTTGTCGAAGACATTTGAACCTGGTAGGGCCATGAATTCCCACATTATCATTGTTGCTTATTACCACGATTGTTACCTACTATTTAGAGTATATTCCTTTACAGAATTGTCTTCTGCCTTTGTTACTACCTCCCCCGAGGGCGTTGCAGTCATCTACACCAACACTTCCATCATCTTTTTGTCAGAGTTACATAACACGAGCATGGGGCATGCCCGCCTCGTTTGTACACAGTTGTATATTGTTACGCACCTTCTGGAAGGTTGGGTTCTACCAGTTCCTTTCTTCTCCAAAGGATTGCTCTACACGGTCCCACTCTTGCTCTCTCTTACCAAAAAATTCTCAGTAAAAGAAACATTGATGGATTTCGGCTATACGTATGCTCCTAACCTCATCCATCAGGGGGCATCTGTTATCACTGAAATTTTGTCCGCACATGGCGACAAGAACTCATCATCGTCAAAACAGGAATGAAGTCATTCATGGCACTGAATTAGTTTCACAACATTGCAAAAGGGTAAAAAACTATACAAAGTATCCAAAAATTGAAGGGCGCTTTATAGAAGATGGGTGCGCACGCATATGTGCGTAACAGGAACGTACAATGCATGCATGCGCGCACGATGCAGGATTGTTAGCGCACAAACCCATGCACCTGCTAAACGACGCATTTATTGAATTGGTTGGCCTCCCAACCACTTATGGACCAACTCCCAACCTAATTTGACCATCAAATCTGAGCTGAATCTGCATGGTAGGCTAGTCAAAGACCTAATGAAGCCCTAAAGAGCCCCTCTTCACACTTCAAAGGGGTTACATAATCACCCAATGATATGCTATAAAAAGCCATGAGGAAACATCATTTTCTCAAGGAATTTCATGTAATGTTATGCTGCTTAGATTGTTTTAAGGACTCACTCCTTGACAATAACACATTAGCACCATTTCATTGATCCATTCACCTCTCCCTTGAGTGAATGTGCTTGGAGTTCTTTCACCATCATTCTCATTTTCTTACTGTAAGGAGAGCAAGTTTGTGAGGGCCTCAAGAGCCTTCCTTTGGAGGAAGAAGGAACCACAGTTCCCTTTCTTCATTGTGCTTTGATTTCATCAATAGACCAGCTCAAAACATTGGTGATATTGGTATTGTTTTGTTTATTATTTCTTTTTCCATATGCTCATAGTTTTAGTTTGTTTTAGTTTAAATCTTGTTTATAGTTTTGTTGTTCTTTTTCTAACCCTTTCCTCTACAGTTGTCATGCCTAGCAAGACCCAACTGGGCATGTAATCACCCTTTATTTGCTCACCTAGTGACGAATTGGGTGCAAACACAAGCCTTAAGCCTTAAATATGCCACTGAGGATGAAGTAATTAATAATTTTATTTGTGAACCCTCCTCTGTGACCCTAGAAACTCATAACCAACTAGCTGTACTGTTGGAGTCAGATAATCAGGAAAACCTTAATTCTGAAAACCCACCTCAAACATCTTCCACCATCCCTTCTAAAAGCATACCAGTAGAAATTGAACCTGGCAAAACACTGAACATAAACCCCAACTTGATAGATGCTGAAACACAACAATTAATGAAGTTACTTCTTGAACATAAAGAATCATTCGCATGGGATTATACATATATGAAAGGAATCTCTCCCGAATTATGTACTCATCGTATATATATCAAGGAAGATTGTCGACCGATCTGCCAATCTCAACGACGAATGAACCCTAATTTAAGAGAAATCCTTAAAGAAGAACTTCAAAAATTGTTGAATGCA
>ML817717.1:336333-351977 GCA_009831015.1 Picea engelmannii | reverse complement strand
ATACTTCAGCTAAGTATAATCAAAACAATTAATTAATAACTTGTAATCAATTAAGGTTATATAATAATTAATTATAATTTAGCCCATGTTTAGGTTTATTTATGAAATTATTCATAGTAATAAGAAAAGGGTCATTACACAGGTGGGTTTGCGATTAGTTGGAACTCATGACTGGTCAAATTTACAAACTCTTGGGCTTTGATTCATGTTTGGGAGTGGGTATGATGATAGAAGGAATGGGCCTATAGCTTCGGGTTCTAAACATTTGGGACTCTATTCTCAAAAAACATATTCTTAGAACAGTGAACCTCATCATTGATGGGGACTTAATTTTTTCTTTGGGGGAATCGGAAGTATGAGGCCCCAATGATCACCCATAAAATAAAACCTCTCTATTCACCCACCTTATAAATGATCATGAGCTCATTGAAATTCCTCCACTAAATCTCCTCCCTACTTGGAGGAATAGGCAGTCAAGGGATTCCTGAATTGCTAAGCGTCTCAATCGTTTTCTGGTCTCGAAATATATACTAGACCTCCCTTTGCATCTCAGGAAGTGGGTTGGATGTGGTGGTGTTTCTGAACACTCCCCATTCTAGCTCAAGTTGAACAAGGGTCCCAAGAAGACTATCAGTCCTTTCAAATTCAATGCAACTTGGCTAGTTGATGAATATTTTAAGAATATTGTAAAGGAAAATTGGGTCCCCTTTGATTAGGGCTTGGATATCCTGGCGGCAATCCACTTTGTGTCAAACTTAAAATGTATCAAGAAACAAGTTATTCCTTGGGCACATGCCAAGCGTTCTAGGGAGGAAATTGAACGAAGACAAATTAAAGATAGGCTTGAGAACCTTTCCCAGACTACGAATGGAGGTTACATTTCGATGGAGGCCAAGGTCGATTTCCTAGCCATAGAGGCACGTCACAAGAAGTTTCTTAAAGAAAAAGAAGTTGAATGGCGCCTAAAAAGAAAGGCTACCTGGCTAAATAAAGGTGATGAGAATACTAAATTTTTCCAAGCCTTCGCGAAAGGAAGGAAGACTGCAAATACTATATGGCAGTTAAAGGATCACTTGGGAGCATTTTTTTCCTCATTTGATGGATTAGCCTAGTTGGGGAAAAATCATTTTCAATCCCTCTTCAGGGATGAACCAGGAGTTAATATTGCAGAGATTATTAGGCTAGCACTTATCTACCCTATATTTGTTGACGAGGATGGGAACAGAGACCTTTTTGCGGAAATTGGATTGGATGAGATTAAGGAAACTCTCCAAAGTTTTAAGAAGGATAAAATCTTGGGTCTGGATGGATGGACAACAGAATTCTATCTAGGATTTTTTTAGCTCCCTGGGCTTGAGCTCCTTTAGGTTGTTGAAGAATCTAGGAGAAATGGGAGATTGTATGCCACTATAAATGCTACCTTCATTTCTCTTATCCCAAAAATGGATGAGCCACAATCCTTTGATGAATTCAATCCAATATCCGTATGTAACTGCCTCTACAAAATTGTGGCCAAGGTAATTGCATGGAGACTAAAACCTATCCTCTCAGGTTCCATCTCGCAAGAACAATTTGGCTTTCCAGAGGGATGTTAGATCCATGAAGCAATCAGTGTATCTCAAGAGGGGCTCCACATCCTAAAGACTGCAAATTTCCTGAGAGAAATACTGAAAATTGTCTTATCTAAGGCCTTTGACCATGTTAATTGGTCCTTTTTAAGAATCCTCCTTACTCACTTGGGGTTTGAAGTTCCTTTTATCATATGGGTGATGGCCCTTTTATCTTCAGTATATTTTGTAGTCCTTATCAATGGGGTATCCTCCCATTTTTTCTAATCTAAGATAGGCTTAAGACAAGGCCACCCCCTTTCCCCGTTGTTATTTTGGCTGGTCGTGAAAGGTCTTAGTCGTGCTATTGTCCAGGTTGTAGGATCGCGGGACTTTCAAGGTGTTTCGGTTGTCCCGTGGTTTAGAATCATTCACCTACTCTTTGTGGATGATATACTCATGTTTTGTAGTGGGCGGCAGAGGGATGATGAAAATCTTGCAGAAATTCTCAAATTGTTTCAAGGGGCCACTAGAATAGTTATCAATGTCCAAAAGTATACTCTATCCTTCACAAGTATGGAGGTATCCACTGAAGCCTACTACAGACTAATTTTCCCTTTCCCAACTATTGAATTCTCAGAAGGAATCAAATATTTAGGCTTCCACCTTAAACCAAATGACCACCGCAAAGTGGATTGGCATTGGCTTTTGAAAATCTATAAAAATGTCTTAAATGATGGAGTTTTAGATGGTTCTCCAAATCTGAAAGACTTACCTTGGCCAAATCGGTTCTAGAAGCCATTCCTTTCTATTGGATGTCCCTGGTCTGGTTACCAAAGGGGATTCTTGAGAAGGCCAAAAGAATATGCTTTCATTTTATTTGGTCGGATACTCAGGAACAATATAATCCCCCTTGGGTGAAGTGGGATTGCCTTTCTTTCCAAAAGGCAATGGGTGGTTGGGGATTGAAGGATATATTTCTTTTCTCAAAAGCACTAGCAGCAAAAGTAGGATGGAGATTGATTTCATCTACCATCTTGTGGACCATAGTGGCAGTTCATAAATATATAATGCCATATACAATTGAATACTAGATCTGAAAAATAGAGAAATCACATCCCCATTGTTCTATTATCTGAAAAGCACTGATCTCTTCATTCCCTGTCATTGGTGAAGTCCTGGCATGGAATGTTGGAAGGGGGAATCCTGTTAGGATTGGGGTTGATACATGGATGGGTAGTGGACAACCTCATATCATTCCTAATGAAATCATTGATAGACTTCAAGAGCAGGATATCCACTTTATCTTACAGGTGATGGATTCGGGATCCACCTCAATCTCGCAACAAGGTTGGATGGGCCCTGAAGCTTTAGGTCTGGAGGTAACCAAGATCTTTTTTGGAACAAATTTACTTTGGCCCTCCGTTCGGGAAATATGCAGATTACTAATAGAGATGATGAACTAGTGTGGTAGAAATCTCCACATGGGGTTTATACACCAAAATTGGGGTATATTTCTCTAAATATCCAAATCATGCACAGGGAACAGAGTTGGTGATGGCAAGGACTCTCGAAGTTAAAATGCCCACAAAAATCAAATATCCTCATGTGGTGTGTTATCTATAAAAAAAAATTGATCTGGGACAACATGAGGAAACGTTTCATTTTCGGCCCTAGTTTGTGTCCCTTATGTAAAGGGGCTAATGAATCTAGTATCCATCTCTTCATCAATTTGGCTTTTACCCAAAGGGTCTAGGCTGAAATTTCTTTGTGACTCATTTAGGTTTTGGTATGGGATGGCCCCACATTAGAGATGGATTGGCATGCATGGATTCATGATCAAGCCCACATAAAGATAAAATCTCTCCCCCTCATTATATGCTAGGGCATTTGTTTAGCCCGCAACAAAACCATTTTTTAGGATCGGCCTTCTATTCCAGATCACATTGTTGCTCAAGGCCTCTTGATCCTCTCTCACTTTCCACAGGGAAAATATTCTAATGTTGTCTGTATCATTTCCCCCGAATCTATTAATTGCACCTATCCATAGGCCTTATTTGATGGTGCATCACACAATGATCAATAGAATTGTGGGGGGGGGGGGTTGTTCTGCATTTATCTGATACACATTACTTCAAAATCAAAATGGGATTGGGAGAAGGAACAAAAAAAAATTATAAACTCATGTCACTAAAACTCATTTTACAGTTTTTTGGGGAAAGGGGGATTTTTTCTATCCAACTATTTGGTGACTCTATGAATGTTATCAATTGGACTTGAAAAACACAAAACTGTCATAACATTGTTTTGCTTCCAATATTGGAGGAAATCTACAGATGCCTGAAAAAATTTGAAGCTTACTCTCTCTCTCTCTCTCTCATGTATATAGGGAACGCAACCAGTTAGCAAACTCTTTGTCAAAAGATGGGCTACAACACCTTTTTGGCAGTTGGCACATCACCGAATTGGCGGGTGAAGAATTATATGAATACTATCATAGGCCCTTCACAGAAGGCAACATTTAACAAATCTGAATCTTTTATTTGTGGAATATGCTACCAGTGTATATCAAAATATGTGTGTTTTATACGATGGGCTAAATGTCAATTACTTACTATGGCACTATCTATGTCTATATATGCTATAGGTCTTTAAGACTGTAAGCTTGGTCCTTTTTTGAGTATTGTATGGTCAAAAATGATGTATATACACTTATGTATGGATATTTATCGAAGTTGCTACTCTTTTATGTTTTGAAGGATTCTCGGTCGGTTGCGGCCATGAATCATCTGACGTTTTTTCTAGATGATCAGTGATATATGGGACCTACATAATGTAATTTTGTCTCTTTGGATGAATAAAATTATTCTTTTTTCGTTGAAAAAAAAGCATATGAACGGTAAGTATTAGAAATAATAATTTATGTCCCGATATACAATTTTTTCTAATTACTAATCACTAAACAGTATTAAATAACACAACTAGGGTAGTTAAAACTGATGAAAAAATAAAAATTGCCTAATAAACTACATAATAGAGCCAACAAATGCTATAAATTTGATTTTGAGTAGGGTCATGTGGGCTATCATTAAGAGATTCACATGGATAGAACACACAAATAGTGCACCTTGTGCATGATAACATCATGCAACCTTTACAAAGGAATACCTTATCAAACCATGTATAACATGAAGGAAAACCCACATAAATTATGCAAAACAAAGGCTAACAAGTGTGTGAAACATTAGGACTCAAACACTTGTGTTTTTTTAAGAAAAAACCCCTTTCATGCATGTGATTAAGGAAAAAACAAAGGCTGAAATGATCCTACCTAACACAAAAATTCAAAACAAAGTTAAAAAACAATCTAGGAGTTAGATATAGATAAATGGATTTAAAAATAAAGTGGAGTCACCATTCTATTATAGGGTTTTTGATATAATGGTGAGTAAAAATACCTCTATTAGCAAGATTATAAGCTAATAATAGATAAATGAAAGGATCTGGGAGAAGAACATGAGTAAGCACATCAACCTATAAGAAATATGAAATCATAAGAAGCATTAATACATGAATTTAACAATAAAATAGAATTTGAATAGTGTATTTTGGGGGCAATAAGCAATACTGAATTTATTATCCAATGGAAAGGAAATAAAACATGAAAATATCTCTTAATAAAGGTTGTTGGAAATAGGTGGGATCCAAATATATCCTTGGGAGGGTCACCAATCCTCCTTGTGTGATAAATATCTAACTCTAGTGAATGTGAGAAGCATGCAACAACAAGTCCCCTTGTGGTTCCCCAATTTGGAGGGTAAACAAGAAATCAATAGGGAAAGGATGCAAGAAATAATAAGATGGAATAATTCCAACCTCAGTCCTTCATCATAATTATACAATTAATTCCTCATCCATAATGCATGCCCATGGATCCTTTTTATAGGTGTATTTGGAACTCCTTAAAGAACTAGCTCGCATGTGAACTCACTTGATAAGAAATAGAATGCAAGTCAAGACAAGAAATTGGTAGAAAAGGCCTCAAGCCATCTCATGTTATTTTGTATTCATTTCAATGATACAAATATATACTACATGAATGAAACCACCTCAATTTCACTCACATCGGCACCTCATTAGGATATAATATAGGAGGAGGAAAAGTAGGATCTAGAAACACACTTAGGGTAAAAATTATATCCTATAATGTGAAATATACAAAGGTGGTGTACTATGACTTTATGACTGTATAGGAGTCATGGGATAACATTATCCCCATTAATAATAAGTCCAAGTAATAATAATAATAATAGAAAGGAAATAAGAATTGGTATCATATCCAAGTATTCATTTTGAAATTCCTCAACTGAGCCTCAATGAAGAACTGCTTGAAAAAACACCAAATTTGGATGTTGTGGACCAAGAGAAGTGAATCAGTTGCAAGTCTAACACATCCCTAAAAAATCTTGACAAATTAATAAAATGATAAGATTGAATGAAGAAGGATCCATATGTCCTTTGCTAGGTTGAATTACCATCCACGTGAAAAAAAATTCCACAATATTTCTATCAAAATCAACATCCCAATCATATATCCTATCTATGATTCAACTACAAGACATTGAACCACAATTGTGCCAAAGTCGACCATCTATAGAATTTTTATTCCCATATGATGATTTGTTTGTTTACCATCTAGATATTTGTCTGCCCATCTGGAAATTTGTTTGTTTCCCATATGGAAAAAAATTTGTTGTCCATATAGCGATGTGTTTTCCCATCTAGCAATTTGTTTGTTGCCCATATAGTGATTTGTTTTCCCATCTAGAAATTTTGTTTTGGTTCCCATCCGGTAATTTGTTTGTGTTGTCAAAAGTTAAGTATGACAACCATCATCGATTCCCTTTTTTGTCAACTAAAAGGAGAGACCACAAGTGGTTTTTGGTTGATCGAGAACCATCTTCACTAGACTTTTGGACTCCCCACCTTAAGGTGCAAGAGAGTGAGGACCTTATACTACAATATGTGTCTTTACTCAAGATCGAATTATTTGGTAAGATTGAAATAATCACTTGGTTGTTGATGACCATTTCCAAGGATGAATAAAACCATGGTGAATATTTAATCTTGCAGTTTTGTTTTGATTGGAGCATTTATCTAATGAATTATTTGTCTTGCCACAATGTTCACAAGGATGGAGATCAAAACATTGATCTTCCATGTGACCAGTGTGATTTCAATGTTGGCACTTTGGTGTTTCCTCATTGATTTCTGATATCTCTTTATCAACAAATCCTCCATTCACAAACTTGATCGGTTTGGGGTAATCCAGGATATGAAAGTTGTCATCTTTTTCATATCCTAATTCATGACAAATTTTTTTGACTTGTATTTCTTCCCAGGGCCTTACAACACAGTTGGAAATATCACATTGAACTTGAACATGTACAAATTCATCTTCATATACTCATGATTGGATTTGTCTTACTAAGTTACTCATGATTGGATTGTTGATTTAAATCCTCATAATAAAGAGAGGGTTTTTCTGAACAAGGACTATTTCAGGACACTTCACTGACTGTTGATTTTTAAGATCCCTAATTTCATCATTCAATAGTTAGGATTGAGTTTGAAGCAAACGAACCTTTGTTTGCATGAACCACAAACATGTAAGAACATTTTCCAATGTTTTATTGGTCAATATGACCGAATTTTTCTCTATTGTTTCCAACAAATTTTCCAATAAGGAAACCAATTCCATGATCTTATCCATTATTTTCATGCTCACTTGTACTCTCTCACTTGAAATTGCTCACTTGATTTTTGTTTCCCAACTTGTGACTTGACAATGACCTCGTTATTCCAATTTATGAAGTTACATCTTTTACAACAAGTTGTCAATTGAATTACAAATTCAAAGACTCAACCCTATCAATTTTGACTCAGAATTTCATTGACTTATTCAAGTCTCGGGTTCAACCAAGAATGCACCTAACAATTATAATGAAATTAAACTTGATTTTTTATTTAACACTTACAAAAAATAACTATTGCAAGTACATTCCTCAAAATTGATGTTGCTTTCAAAGTTGAATTGATTGAAATTAATTTTGTAGATTTTATCATTGAATATTGATGTAGATTGACAACCCGATTGCTTGTATATGATTTTCTACTACTTGATTAGTAGGTGTTGTGATTGTGCTTGAATGGCATAAATTTGTGTGTGCTTGTGTTTCCTTAACTTGATGTGTGTTGTGATAAATGATGAATTGCAAGTGTGATTATGTCAAAACTAGACATAAAACAATAGAACCATCCAAAAACATGCATAATTTCTCAAGAGTACAAGTGTACCTATGATCCCCTTATTCAAATTTCGGGTGGATCTAGGACATAAGCAAAAAAATGATCTATTTTATTATTCTAGATACAAGTAGCTTTTAACACTAAATATAAATTATATTTTCAATTACACTCTTTCTTTTCCATCCTTAGAAAAAGACTTAAATCTCCATGTCCTTTTACACAACTTCAATTTCCATGCCCTTTTAAAAAAATATTTTCCATTGCCTTTCACATAAATGTTGGAAATTTCATGAAAACTATGTTAGAAATTCTAGCCACTCTTATTTATCCCTTTTCATACCAATCATGCCAATGAAACGGTAAATCATGCACCAAATGTTTTTCAAAGTAGCATGATAAAAGGATTAGCCATGCCACTACGAGGCAATTTCGATATGCTTTGTCAATTCTTGGACTATCTCTTCAAGTTTATTAAGACCTTATGATATACAACTTGTCATTAACGTTCAACATTCATTTGTGATAAAAAAAATTTAAAAAATGGATAGAAATGCCTTTAATGGATGGCACATGGAACCTTGATGAATTGTGAGTAGGTTGTAGTAAACAAATTTTGTTTGCATTATTGTCACATAGTGTATTGCCCCTCGCAATTGTTGTGTATCCTATAATGTGAAATATACAAAGGTGGTGTACTATGAATTTATTATTGCATAGGAGTCATAGGATAACATCACTTCCACTATTATCTATATTCCATGAAATAGATGAGAATTTGATGCAATCTAAATGATGAAGTAGGCATCATGAGAGTTCCTCTCTGGATTTTACACACCTGTGAGCCATTTTAACAGGCCTATATGAATTAATGCACCATAGAGATACCATTTTTATCTTCACATAGGTCACACAAATCTCAAATTATTTTCCACTTGACTAGTGCAAGTAATAATTGAGCAAGTCACTCAACTCTAAAAAGAAGTTTGCTAAGAACTTAACTCTACTTAATGAGGTGAAAATATCCATGGATTGATCCAATATGCTACTTTATGAAAGTTATATATTAATTGATGGCATTTCTCAGTACAATCACCTAAATGTCACGGGTGAGGGAAATTTAGGTGATAATAGTCTTATATTTATAGGAATTTAAATGCAAGGTGTGGAACTTAGTGTTAACATCCTTATCTTTCTCTTTTGACTACAATTTCAATTGGGCTAGCTGTAAGACCAATGACCCTATAATATAGATTATCTCTATTTTTTAAGGAATGACTCCTTAAATTCTCACCAATTATGAATGGTATTTATTAACAAGTTATAGAACCACGAGGGTGTTTTTCCTAGAAACGTGACTTAGAACAACTTGTAAACTGTGAAATCATCTCAATTATTCAACAATTAAATAGTTTTCACATATGATTTGATATTCACTTCAACCAAGTTAGACCCATACATGTTATATTTAGGAAGAAAAATTTATAAACTTCTACAGAGATCATGCATAGGTCCAACTTGATGCAACACATATTTTGCTAGCCAAACACAAGACTATATCACTACCATATTCTAGAGCTAAATTTTTATAGCATGCCTAAAAGACCCTTAATTTCCATGGTGCAATTTTATAGGATCAATTAATTTCACTACAAGGAAAACACCTTGTATCAAAGGTTTTTAGTGTTACAAGATTTGGAAAAAAATTCAACAAAACCTCCACTACAACCTATGTTATTCCAAGCAAAGGTTTTAGAAAATGTTTTAATGGATGTTCCTAATATGGATTTTATGAGAAGAATGACATGAATACAGATTATTAAAATATGTTTCACACAAAATAACAGAGATACAGTAAAACTAGTTTTCTATTCAATAAGGAAATAAGTTGAAACTGTAAAATGCAACGGAAAACAAGCTTGTTGGAATGGTGGCGGCTTATCTCTGAGAAGAGATCTGATAGTTGCGCTCATTCGCAAGAAGATGGTTACAATGAGGCTCTGGAGGCCTTTTAAAATAAACAGAAATGTCAAAAACCCTATACATCCAATAGCCTAATCCTAGGAGATGAAGCACCAAAAGTCATGTGGGCCCCATTTGGCTAAGTTAGTACATCAACTTCTCGGGGTCGTAACTTTTGCATACGATCTCCATTTTAGGTGCACGATAGCCCGTTGGAAAGGTCTAACCGAGAAGAAAAAATTTAAACTAACCCAATAAAGTGCCATCGACAATCCCCTGGGCCCCAAATCCCCAAAAAATGTCATTTAGGGCCTCAAAACAACCCCAGAAGTTTCGAACCCGAAAAACTGTCGAAAAACTTCCAAGGTGGAAAACTGTTTTTCGAGCTAGTGGAATAGGTGGGTGGCCAACGATATCCACCTGGATCAATCCTCCCTCCTTAGGAATCAATGGTCTCCATTGCATTGATTTCCCCCATCATATGAGGAATTTTTTGTTGAATTTGGCCCCGGGTGAGCCACTTGCCTTGGTGCAAGAGTTGTCATGATTTGATGTCTTGATAAAGCTGGATCCTTTGTTGTCAAGTTCCCTTGATCTGTGTGTCCACAATATGATCATTGGATTCCTGTTGCATGCAGTCAGGGTTGAGCTTTGTTGGTGTCAATTTTTATGATATCTCTGAGGTGTCCAATAATGGTGGGAAATATGGTCGAAGGAGAGCCACATTGAAGACTAGATACAGACCAAGGAAGGGGTGAATGTTGAGATCAAAATCATTGTCACCCACAACCTCGGTGATGGTGTCTGGACCATAACGGAGTGGGAGAATCTTCTGATGGGGCCATGTAAGGCGTTCTTTCTGCAAATGCAACCAAACATTGTCTCTCACCTGAAACTTATGTGGCACCTGATGTTGATCATAGTGTTGTGTGTACTTGGCATTAGACTTATATAGAATATCCTAAACCTATTGGTGGATGTGATGGATTTTCTCAATGAACTGGTCGACTTTGTCAGCTTCTCGTCGAGCAGGGGACGAGTCAGTTGAGGTGGTTTCTAGGGGTAGTGAAACATCCACGGGGCCCAATGGTTGGAATCCCAATCCCACCTGAAAGGGGTTGTGTCCAGTTGATCTATGCAAGGCTCAGTTGTAGCTATGATGGAAATAGGGAATACTCTCATCCCATGTGCGGGAGTGTTTTGAATTGTACATGCGCAAGATATGTATGACCATCTGATTGACGGCCTCAGATTGGCCATTTGTCTAGGGGTGGAAGGAAGTGGATTTGGTGATCTTGGTATCCAACAGTGACCAGAGGCTAGACCAGAATGAGTTGAGGAACCGACTGTCATGGTCTCAGATAATGGTTTTTGGGATCCCAAAATGTACCCATACTCATTCAAAGAAGATCGTGGAAGTGGCTTCTGTTGTGATGTTCTTCTTGCAGGCGGCTAGAATCTCCATCTTGGAAAAGCGATCAACAATAACAAAAACACAGTCATTTTCCCTATTGGTGGACGAGAGGCCCAACATGTAGTCCATTGAGATGGATTCCCACGGCCTGTTAGGAGTAGGCATAGGGGTGTACAGGCCATGTTTCTTAGTGGTCTGTTTGGAAATAGCGCAGGCGGTGCAGGACCTGATATACTTTCTGACAGCCTGTCGAAGTTTCGACCAGTAGAAAAAATTTTGTAGCACTGCCACTGTATTTTTGATGCCAAATTTTCTTGCCACCCGACTATAGTGAGATTCCCAAATAATCTTCGTGCACTCGCTTGATGCAAAACAAATATGACCCAGACGACACAGCAGCCCATCCAGAAGATGGAAATTAGCGACCACTGAGTTGGTGCCCAACATTTGGTAGGTGGTGGAGAAGTCAGGGTTTGTCTCATAGAGGTGGGTCCATCTAGAGGTCTCATGACCGCAAGAGTCTAGCACCGTGGTGAGTGTCGCGACTGGAGGTCGGCTGAGAAAGTCTGTAATTCAATTGGTACTTATTGTTTTATACTTGATGTTGAGGTGGAACTGTTGTAAGTATGTTGACCACTTCTGATGGCGGTCATTCTAAAATTTACCTTGGGTCTGCATGAACTGTAGTGGTTTGTGATCAGTGTGGATGATTGTCTCCTTCCCAAGAATGTAATTTCTCCACTGGCGGCAGGCTTTCACAATGGAGTACATTTCTTTGTCATAAGTAGGGTACTTACGGGCAGCATCTGATAGTGTCTCACTATGATATGCCATGGGGTGGCCATGTTGAGTGAGGACGGCGCCCAAAGCATAGTCTGAAGCATCTGTCTCGATCTCAAAGGGATGTTGCAGGTACGGTAATGAAAGTATTGGGGATGAGAACAAACGCTTATTCAATTCATCTAAGGCTTATTGTTGGGACAGGCCCCACACAAAATTTTCCTTACCTCCACCCACAGTTACTTGGTTGAGGGCCCATGTGATATGAGAGAAACCTAGCATGAACCTGCGATAGAAACTGGCGAGGCCCAAGAAGGTCTGAAGTTCAGTGAGTGTGGTTGGGGCTAGCCAGTCACGGATGACCTAGATCTTGGTTGGATCCACATGCACATAATGCTAATCAATGATGTATCCTAAGTAATGGACCCTATCCATTTCAAAGGAGCACTTTTCCATGTTTTCATATAGTTTGTGTTGTCGCAGGGTGTGCAAAACCTGTTGAATATGTTGCAAGTGTTATACCCAAGTCTTGTTGTAGATGAGGATGTCATCTATATACACCACTACAAAAGTATTGGTGAAAGGTCATAGGATATCGTCCATCATCCTCATAAAATTTGTTAGAGCATTTTTCAAACCAAAGGGCATGACCAGCCATTCAAAAAGACCTTATTTTGACTTGAAGGTAGTCTTCCATACATATGTATGTTCTATTGGGACCTGGTGGTAGCCAGACTTCAGATCAATCTTACTAAAGTATTTGGCCCCCGTGAGCTGATCAAGGAGGTCGTCGATTCGGGGAATAGGGTATCAGTTTCGGACTGTGATTTTATTCAGGGCATGGTAATCAATGCAAATCCGTTAGGTCTCATCTTACTTATGCACCAACATGATTGGGCTCCCACAAGGCGATGAGTTGGGATAGATTTGCCCCTTGTGGAGAAGTTCTTGGATCTTGCCTCTTGATATCCTCATTTTCTAACAGAGAGTGGTGGTAGACTGGCCCATTGGGTAGCGATGCGCCTAGGGTCAGATCACAGGGATCGTTGACCTGGCAGTGCAGAGGTACCCCAGTAGGAGAGGAGAATATATCTGAGTATTCTTCCACGACCTTATCCACTTGCTTCTGTTATGTGGAGAGATCAGCCGCGAAGGCCCTAGATGTGGTTGTGATATTTCTCTCACTCTAAGAGAGAATCACGAAGAAGATAAATTTCCTGGCCTGAGAGATGACCTTCCTGCATTGCTTGGCAGAGATCAAGGAAATATCACTAAGAGGTATTGTCTCGGGTATCTTGTATAATTTCCTGTTCAAAGTAATAATAAGACTACGAGGCCTAGACTCATGTACATAATGATGTTTCCATAAATAAGGTTGTCCCAAAAGAAAATTACAAACTTCGAGAGGAGAAACATCACACAATACCTCGTCTTTGAAGGGCTTGATTTCATACAACAGTCGGCATTGTTGGCTGACGTGGAGATCGCTTCCTTGGTAGAGCCATCCAATGGTGTAGGGTTGTGGGTGCGGTGTTGTCAGAAGGGTGAGCCACTTGACAACCTCTGCTGAAATGAGGTTCTTCTGGTTATCGCTATCAACGATGAAGTGCAGTGGGGTGCTTTTTACCCACATATTTGAATGGAAGAGGTGCTCTCCTTCTTCTGGCTCGTCCGGTTCACCTGAATGGAGCTTGTTGGTAGCAACGGTGGCATTGGGTTCCTGTTGGTTATGTGTTATATTCTTTGCATGTGTGTGTGTGGGCACGTCAGATTTGAAATTAATCTCGGATTAATGGATTAGGGTTTTGGTATCTATGGAATACCTAAAAAAATTGTATATATTGTATGGTGAATGGTGAAATTCGATATAATGAAATAAGAAAGGTTTTCCCAGTTGAGGGTTTCCGATATAAATCTCTATGTACTATGTGAATGAGCCATTGATTAATTTATTTTTTTCTTAAGAATCTATATGCATTGCTATACTTCATAGGTTTAAAACTTGCATGTGGTATCATAGCTAGTTTTTTGCTTCAGAGGGACGCCTTTGTTGTTGAGGGTTTGGGTCGGTCTTAATAGATCAAGTTTATCTTGGGTTTGTGATAAACCTGGATTTAGTGGGATCTTTTGTAGTGGTGATTTGAGTGCATAAAGAAGAATGGAAAGCTCTTCTAGAATCGGGATGGAGAATTTCAACGGTAAAAACTTTGAGCTATGGAAGCTGAATATGGAGGAACTTCTTGTAGACAAAGAACAATGGATCGTTGTGGATCCTGGTATACAACCTACTGGTACACCATATACTAGCACACAGGCTACTGGTACACAACCTACTAGTACACAAACTACTAGTACACCACCTACTGGTTTGTCGAAGGAATATTGGGAGAAGTTGGACAGAAGAGAAAGGAGTAATATTCGACTCTGTCTGGAAGATTCGGTGTTGTTGAATGTCTCAGGAGAATCTACAGCCAAGGAACTATGGGACAAGTTGGGTAATTTTTATCAATCAAAGTCCCTGGGAAACAAGTTGTTTCTTCAAAAGAAGTTGTATCATCTTAGGATGGAAGATGGAGATTATGTCACAGAACATTTAAATGCCTTTAATACTCTGGTAAGTCAAATTGTATATGTTAATATTACGATTGAAGAAGAAGATAAGTGTATTACTTTGTTATGTTCTTTGCCAGAATCTTGGGATAATCTGGTTGTAGCAATAGGTAGTACCACTCAATCTACATTGAAATATGAGGATGTAGTTGCATACTTGTTATCTGAAGAGATGAGGTAGAAAAGCATGGATGGTCATAGCACAGATGCTTTATTTTTGAGAGGTCGTACCCAAGACAAGAATCCTGGTAAGTTTTCAGGGGGGAGATCTAAATCTACAGGTAGATCTAATTCTCCAGGAAAATATTTGAGGAAATGTTGGAATTGTGGTAAAACAAGGCATTATAAGAAAGATTGCAAGTCTAAGAAGGTTGAAAAAACAAAGGGATAGGATAGTACCTCTTCCACAGAGGCGAAAACCTCCACTTAAGAAGGACATGATGTTTACCTAACATCTACAAGTACACATGCAAACCATGATGTATGGTTGATCAACTCAGGTGCGTCATACCACATGACTCCTCACAGGGATTGGTTCTCTTAATATGAAAAAGATGATGGTGGTGATGTATTCCTAGGAGATGACTCAACAGAAAAAATCATGGAACGTGAAAGGGTTAAGTTGCTACTAAAAGATGGAAGGATTAGAACACTCCCTGGGGTTCTTCAAATTCCAAAACTAGTCAGGAGCCTAATATCTGTAAGCAATTTGGATGATGCAGGAGTGAATACTGTATTTGGAAAGAACACTTGCAAGATGGTACGAGGAGAAATGGTGTTGATGAGGGGAGATTGGTGTGGAACTATGTATAATTTGTTTGGAAGCACTTATACTAATGGGTGTAACAGCTATGTTTTCCCTTAGCAGAGAAATGAAGGAGACAATATCAATATTGTCCCATAAAATAATGTTAGGATATTTAGACACTTAGGAGTTAGTTAAGATCTACTTGGTCTAATATGTCGTTAGGTAAAAGTGTGTTTCTTTAGTATGCATTAGTATGCATTTGTAGTTAGGAAATCCG
>ML817717.1:312394-332813 GCA_009831015.1 Picea engelmannii | reverse complement strand
TTGGCAGTATAGCATGGGCTCACATTCCTGATGAGAAAAGAAAAGCATTGCAGCCTAAAAGTGAGAAGTGTATATTTGTTGGTTATTCTGAAGATGCCAAAGGTTATAGACTTCTTCAACCACATTGTAATGAAATTATTCTTCGAAGAGATGTTAAATTTGATGAACATATCTTGGTCTGCGAGCCTAATTCGGCGGTTGTGCCTTCTTCGGCCTACAAGCCATCTTTGGCATTTGTGCCTTCTTCTGTTCCTATTCTGGATTCTTCTTCAGATGATGAAAGTGAGGATGAAAATCCAGCTCCGCCTGCTGACATTCCTCCAAATGAGTCCTTTGAACCTGAACAAGCACCAATTCCACCGCTTCCTAGATGGGTCCGTTCAACACGAGAAGCAGCTGGTGATCTTGTCGGTGATCCTTCAGATCAGCGTCAGACACGTTCACAGTTTCAGCAAGCCTCTTCTCTTTTGGCTCAAGTTTCATAAAGTCATGATCCAAAGACATTTGCAGAAGCTTCAGGTCATCCATATTGGGATACAGCAATGAATGAGGAGTATCATTCGTTAATGGAAAACGATACTTGGGATCTTGTACCTCTTCCAAAAGGAAGAAAACTTGTTAGATGCAAATGGGTATACCGAACTAAGTATGCATCATATGGAAGTATTGAAAGACACAAGGCTCGATTAGTTGCCAAAGGATTTTCCGAAGTTGAAGGCATTGACTATAATGAAACCTTTGCCCCTGTAGCCAAAATGAATTCCATCTGCCTTGTTCTTGCCCTTGCCGCCTCACATAAATGGGAGGTCCATCAGATGGATGTTAAATATTCCTTCTTGCATGGCGATTTAAAAGAAGAAATCTACATGGAACAACCTCCTGGTTATGTCCAGAATGACTCTAGCCTTGTTTGTCGCCTCAATAAATCATGACTCCTCACAGGGATTGGTTCTTTGAATATGAAAAATATGATGGTGGTGATGTATTCCTAGGAGATGACTCAATAGAAAAAATCATGGAACGTGAAAGGGTTAAGTTGCTGCTAAAAGATGGAAGGATTAGAACACTCCCTGGGGTTCTTCAAATTCCAAAACTAGCCAGGAGCCTAATATATGTAAGCAATTTGGATGATTCAGGAGTGAATACTGTATTTGGAAAGAAAACTTGCAAGATGGTACGAGGAGAAATGGTGTTGATGAGGGGAGTTTGGTGTGGAACTATGTACAAGTTGTTTGGAAGCACTTATACTAATGGGTGTAACATCTCTGTTTTCCCTTAGCAGAGAAATGAAGGAGACAATATCAATATTGCCCCAGAAAATAAGACCATGTTGTGGCATCAAAGACTGGGGCATATTGGAGAAAAGGGCCTTCGAACACTACACGTTAAAGGTATGGTTGAAGGTATGGCTAATTGCACTCTGGATTTTGATTTCTGTGAACATTGCATATATGGTAAACAGAATCGAGTAAGATTCCCATCTAGTGCTACAAGAGTAAAGGGGATCTTAGAGTTGATACACAGTAATGTGTTTGGACCTGTGCTTATTCCATCACTAGGTAAGTCTGTGTATTATGTTTCATTCATAGATGATTTCTCAAGGAACACATGGATTTATTTTCTTAGAAAGAAATATGAGGTATTTGTTAAATTTAAAGAGTTTAAGGCTCTGGTAGAAAATGAGACAGAGAAGAAAATAAAGGTATTGAGAACAGATAATGGTGGAGAATTCTACGGAAATGAATTCGAAGAATTTTGTAAGAAGTGTGGTATAGCAAGGAAGAAGACTACTCCATACACTCCTCAGCAGAATGGAGTTGTAGAAAGGATGAACAGGACACTGGTGGAAAGAGAAAGGAGCATGCTCAGCGGTGCCGAGTTAGGACAGGAATTATGGGCAGAGGCAGTGGGTACAGCATGTTACCTGTTCAATCGATCATCCTCATCAACGTTGGATGATAAAACTCCACACGAGGTATGGACTGGAAAGAAACCCTCTCTTCAACATCTTAGAGTGTTTGGTTGTGATGCTTATGTACATGTTCCAAAGGAAAATAGGAGTAAGCTGGATAAAAAGGATGAAAAGTGTATCTTTATTGGTTATAAAGATGGTATGAAAGGTTATAAGCTTTGGAAACCATAAACCAAGAAGACTGATTATATTCAAGATGTTTTTTTCAGAGAGGTAAAAGATGTTTCTAAACAGGAAATCCTACCAAGGCCAGAAGAACCTGAGAAAATAGAGCTAGAGTTGGATGATGCAAAATTTGAATCATCTGAAGAAGATGAAGCAGCAGAAGAAGAAGAAGAAGAAGAACCTCATACCCCAGTATTGAGGAGATCAATGAGAGAAATAAGGAAACCAGAAAGGTATATTCCACCTGATTATCATTCCAATTTTGATTTATCTATTACTAATGATGATCCCAGAACTGTCATGGAAGCAGTGAATTCAGAGGATAGTAAACTATGGAAGAAGGCCATGGTTGAATAAATGGATGCCTTGGATAAGAATGAGGCATGGGATATAGTTGAGTTGCTAGCTGGAAGAAAATATGTTGGTAGAAAATGGTTGTTTAAGAAGAATTTTAATGCAGAAGGAAAAGTGGAGAAATACAAAGCTCGGCTAGTAGAAAAAGGTTATTCCTAGGTAGAGGAAATTGACTTTGGTGAGATTTTTTCTCCTATTTCTAAGTTAACTTCTATTAGATTTATTTTATCTATTGTTGTTTCTTTTGATATTGAAGTGGAACAGGTGGATGTGAAGACAGCATTCCTACATGGGGATCTAGAAGAATAAATCTACATGAAGCATCCAGAAGGCTTTGTAGTGAAGGGAAAGAAAGAGCTCGTCTGTAAGCTAAAGAAGTCACTATATGGTCTGAAGCAATCACCTAGGATGTGGTACCAAAAGTTTGATACATACATCCTTGGATTGGGATTTGTGAGAACCAGGACTGATCACTATGTATATTCCAAGTAGGTTGGTAATCACTTCATTTATGTAGTGTTGTATGTTGATGACATGTTTTTTGTAGGAAATAACATGGAGGTTATCAAGGAGGTGAAATCACAACTATCCTCCAAATTTGACATGAAGGATCTCGGTGCTGCTAACTTCAATATGGGAATGGAAATTAAAAGAGATCGTGCTAACAGGAAACTCTGGTTGAATCAGAGAAAATATGTTGAGACGATATTGCAGAGGTTTAATATGCATGGAAGTAAACCGATCAAGGTTCCTATTCCTATAGTTGTAAAGTTATCTGCATATCAGTGTCCCAAGACACAGGAAGAAGAAGAGGACATGTCTCATGTTTTGTATGTCAATGCAGTTGGCAGTTTGATGTATGCAATGGTCTGTACTAGACCGGAAATTGCACATGCAGTGGGATTTTTGAGCAGGTATATGTCAAAACCAGGGAAGGAGCATTGGACAACAGTCAAGAGGGTCTTCAGGTATTTGCGTGGAACTACCAAATATGGATTGTGCTACCAAGGAAGACCAGGATTGGACAGAGTGGTGGACATACATGGATTTGTTGATGCAGACTGGGCTGGAGATCTGGATCACATAAGATATACAAGTGGGTATGTGTTTAACCTATTTGGAGGAGCAATCAGTTGGATGAGCAAAAGACAGGCTGTAGTGGCACTCTCAACTACAGAAGTTGAATACATGACAGCCACTCATGCAAACAAGGAATCAGTATGGTTACAAAAATTGTGTTCAGGTATTGGGTTGGTACAACAAGCAGTGAGATTAGATTGTGACAGTCAGAGTGCAATATTCCTGGAAAATAATCCAGCTTATCATTCAAAGACAAAGCATATTAATGTTCAGTATCACTTTGTGAGAGACATGGTTGAGGAAAAGAAGGTGTTACTGGAAAAGGTTGACACTTTGAAGAATGTTGCAGATTCATTGACAAAGTCTATGAGCATAGAAAAGTTCTCCTGGTGTAGAGTAATAATGGGCATTGCTGCCCTAGATTGTTGACTATATATAATCCTGTGGACCCCTGGATGAAAATAAAATGATAAGTGGGAGAATGTTGGGTATGTGTTATATTATTTGCATGTTATATTTAGCGGTTTTCTAAATTAATTTCGGATTAAGGGATTAGGGTTTTGGTATCTACGAAATACCTAAAAACATTGTATATATTGTATGGTGAATGGTGAAATTCAATATAATGAAATAAGAAAGGTTTTCCCGGTTGAGGGTTTCTGGTATAAATCTTTGTGTACTATGTGAATGAGCCATTGATTAATTTATGTTTTGCTTAAGAATCTATATGCATTGTTGTACTTCACAGGTTTAAAACTTATAGTTCCACATCAATGATCTGTCTTCCCCTTTCTTATTCTAACTCAGATTCAGAACCCACATCTGATTCAGAGGCTTTCACTTTGGCCACCAGCAACTACGTTGAGCGACAGTCAGCAGTGTTATGCCAAGGGATATTATGGAAGTTGCACCACTTCCCGGCATCTTTCTTTGTCTTTCTAGTGTCCTTTGCTTGCGTCTTGGAATGGTTTTCCTGATACTTTCCATCTTTTCTCTTTCCTTTTTTCTATGGGTTGGGGCCGCCATTTCCTGGATTTTGCTGTGAGGGGTTCTGTTGACAAGCGAAATTGACCGTTCATCAACTGGAAGAGTGGATCCGGTCCGGGGTTGTCTAAATAACCCAAGTCATTTGGGATAACCCACCCTGATGGGTTTAGCGGCTCTGTTAGCCGATCTAAGTCCTAAGAAAACAAAAGAAAACTACTCTAAATAAACTAATCTAAATAAATAAAACAAATTAATAAACAAATCTAAACTACTAATATATACAATTCACTATCTAAACTATAATAACTCTATGAAATTCAACATTCAACTATCAACTGAATCAAATCTTAATCACAAATGTACAATATTTATAAATTATAGATTTATAAGAAAACCTGCAAAAATCAATTGCAAACTGTCCTAAGACAGCGGAACTGTTTTTTGATTTTTATAGTTTATGAGAAAGAAATAGAATAAAAACTAACTATCTAAACTAATCAATTAAAACACTAACTCTAACTACAAATATAAACTATGCATAAATCTGTCTAAACTACTTAAATAACACTAATAAGCTAACCTGTGATAACGCTTTCCAAATTTGACCTGTGTAAAGAATCCAGTTCAGCTGCTCAATGGGAGGAAACCCGCATCAATCCTCTGCAAGCCTCTAGTAAACAGTAAGCAGTAGTGCTCTTTTGAATATCGATAACAGAACAAACAAGACATAAAACTTACAGCAATCTTATAATTTACAAATCATCACATTAGATAAATCTGTGTGCAAGGATTTGTACAAAAATGATTCAATTAACGAAGAAGAGAAATATGTTATTCATTAACTGAAACAAAGTAATTGTTGTATTTTTGAATAAGAGAGATCAGATATGGATTACACATTAATGAAGTCACATCAACCTGCAATAGATTACGATAGCTAAAGTAGTCTATAATCGACTACAAAATGATATGAAGAAAACTTGAAACAAAAGTTTGATATATTGAAAGCAAAAGTTGTTACAAGACATCAACTTTCATCTCAGTCTGTATTATAAATCCATAGTCTGGTTCTCCCACAGTGAGGATGATGATCATTACAAAAAATAACAAGTATTTAAAGACCTCCCACAGGGTAAAACATCCATGTGGGAATTATCAAAACAGTTTACAGGAAATCTGGAGATAATCTCCCAAGTCTGACTAAACTAACAACCTAAAATAAAAACATATCCAAAGTATCTCCCAAACTGCTAGAACATGCCCAATTGATCATGGTAATTCGTATGTACCTGAACAAGGACAAGAATAGACAATATTAGAGGATATTTTATTAATAAAATTGACAAAAATCTAATTTCTAAGACTAGCTAATGAATCTTGTGATTATGTAGTTGGTCTAAATTGAACACAGAATCATTTCAAAATCAATTTGAATCTTAGAAAATACATTCAAACTATTGAAAAATATTTGATTGCTAACAGCATCATTCAAATCGACACTTGTATGTAAACTAAATCCTATTCAATCAAATGATAACAGAGATGGATGCACTCTGTTTAATTCATTATCACCAATTCGGGTAAACAGAATCTCTCATATAATTCGACAGTAATGAAATTATTTTCATGAACCAATTGAAATCGACACAAGTAGTTGCTTCAACCACCAACAAAATCATTTTTGAATCCAAACGAAATCAACAAGATCGTTTTTCAAATTGATATAATTGTATTAACATATACAAATGATCATGCTATTTGCAAGTCGAATGAAAACTTGTATGTAAATTGAAGCAAATGAAATCATAAATGAATTAATCAGTTGATAATAGGATATGTGGGATTTGTCAAACGCTTGTTATTTCCAATTGGGAGCAAAAAGAATCGATTGACAGTCAACGAAATCATCACTTGAATCAATTTCAAAACGGAATATTAGCCGAGTTTTTTTTATACTAATTCAACAGAGACGAGATATGTCGATCCGAGCTTAACAAAATCATTTTTGAAAATCAAAACCAACAGAGCAGCATCAAATCTATTTTCGATATCAATCAAACTCATACAAACAATCGTGCTAACTCAAGATACACAGCAATTAAACCAAAATGAATCGAAACAGTTTGGGTTTGACACAATCGTTAAAAATCAACACAGCTCCCGATTATAGCAAGTAGATCTTTTGCATAGGTCAAAGATAATCAAAATCCAAATGAGAATAATGATTCAATGCAAAACAGAGTCGTTTTGATAAATCGAAATCAACAGAGTCGTTTTTAGTTTATTAGATTACATCGTATTTATCAATCCAATCCATAATAATGACGCACAACACATATAAAGGATCATACCAATTTAATCCCACGAAATCGTTCCAAAATCAAACCATAAAATCTAAATCAGAGCCGATAGGAATCGTATCAAATCAAAACATAGCCGTGCTCTTCTTTTAGCACAAAAATCTCCTATACAGGTCAGATACAATCAAAATCTTAAACGAAATCAAACCCCATTGATCACATTAATTCAAACCAACTGAATTTTTCTAAAGCGAACCACACCAAGTCAAAACCAATGTATTGCTTATACTAAACAGGGCACAACAAAATTGCATAACCAAATCATAACCACATTTGATTTTAGCAGAATGAATCTATTGTACGGGATCCACAACATAACCATTTTTGATAATCAAACTATGAAAGAATCATTTCGAATAATGGACAGAGATAATCGAAAACCAAAACTCAATTCATTATATTAATCCTAGCAATTCATAAAATGAAATTGATATTGAAATTCATACCTGGATAATCAAAAAACAACTCGGTCATGATAATTTGGAATTGACGAAGGTTGTTGCCGATTCGACATTCCTAAAGACGATCGAACCAGTGGTTTTCTGTTTCTTGTCATTAGCTTGGAACTTGTCCCTTTCTCTCGACAGTATTGTAACTTGGTTTTCCAATGATTTGATATTTGATTGCAGTAAGGGGACATCAGTGAAATAACGGTCTATACACACATTGCATTGGATGCATGACGACTGCTTGGGCTTCGATACCACAGGAGAGGTTTTGTGTAAACCACCAAGGGTTTCATTATGTAGCCTGATTCCTAGGTAGTTAGGATTGTTCTTTAGGCATGGGGGAAAATTGGATACATAGTCATAGGGTTGCTCGGAGCATAGACCATGGGAATAAGGGTACTCTCCAGCTAGGAAGTGCTCGATATCGGAGTCCGAGTCCTCGCTCAGAACTATGGGCTTTTGATCGACATCAGGCTTAGGTTTATTCCGAGCAAGTCTCGATATCAATCAAGCATTCTTCTTACCCTTGTTTTTGACAGTAGGATTACCCTTAACTTTCTTACTCACATGCTTCTTAACAGCCTCAATCTTGTCTGTTATGATGTCGGGTAGGTCGATATCAGGGAAAGCCGAGGGTTTGGCAGGGGGAAGTAGGACATGGAAAGGCATGGGTGGCCCGACCATAGTCTCACTGACCACAGACTTGTCGATTTGGACAGACTCTGAATCAACAAAGCCATTTCAGGATAGAAAATCTTGCCAATTATCGCCATGAAGGTTTAAATGGTGGACGACGATGAGTCTAATCAAACCATGGTGAAACAAGCTGTTGTCAGCCTTCTCGCGTTTAAACCTCTTATCCATTTTGTAAAGACTACGCAAGAAGTAAAATGGCATGTTCAAAGGATAACCCATGAAATTCATCAACAACCGAAGGTGATAAAGAAAAACCAATCCATACCAACCTTCACAGGTCACGAATTGTTTAACCATTATCAAAAGATCGTGCCACCTGGGTTTGAGGGTGGAAATAGGCATACCTTTGTCATAGGATGTAACCTTTCATGATACGAATAGTAAAGGCCATGGCACTTCATCAACTTTGGAGTTTTTAAACCATCGTTGGCCCGTGGTTGCTAGTCCTGTAGCAGAGCTAATGAATTCTTCATTGAGTTCAAGCTGAATGTTGCCTACTTTAGCCCTACACCCATCAAAGGTAAGGGAGAATTGTTGTGCCACAAAAATATTGAAACCCTCGAACCTCTATATAAACACCAGCCAACCATTGTTCTCCAAATCCTTACGGGCGTTATCAAAGAGTAATAGAGCTTGACTACCATTCGGCTCAATACGGACCACCGGTGCCATTGAGAGGAGCACACAGTGGGCAAGGTGCATGGGTTAGGGTTTGAACATAGTAATTGCAGGGGTAGAATTCTCACAGGATTACCCGAAAACACCAGGAGTGACCCGGGATAGGGGGAAACATTTATGACAGAACGTGCGAAGGTGGTGGAGCTATTACGGCCTATGCAGAACAGTGATTACCCGCAGTACAACCGCCGGCGCTTTTAGCTATGCATATCGCAATACATATGTGTTAAAAACTATGACATTTCAATCAACCAATGGATATATGGTAAGTGGACCAAACGTTTTCGTGAGCCATAGTTTTATTTTCAAAACCAAAGTAATAAATCGAAATCATATCATGGGTTTGACCATATGAACTATGTGTTGTATAAAACGATTTATACCAAGGATTTTACCACAACACAAATGTGTTTTTATGAAATCAATGTGCCAAGTGAAATCGATCAAAGAGCATATAAATCCAAATCACCAATGCATCACAAACTCGATCAAAAGAATATCACCACAGTCTTGTAAACGAAGTCTCATTAACAAATAAAAATGCCAAAAGAATAATGATCTTGGAATCTTGTCAATTGTGTAACGATAAATAAATTGGAAAACATGATGAGCATATAAACAAGAGCGATCATAAAAATCTAATGACGTTTTTAATATGACTTCGAAAACCATCATTTTCATGCTTGCAGTCGTGAAAACGAGAACCAAGGTAAGTGTGCAAACGCATATAAAACAATAGTGTTGTTTTATTGGAAAGATTGCGATGAAATCAAAGTTTGAAAAACACTGGTGTAGGCAGCTTATAAGGACAGTATAAAAATGTGAATTGGCTACCAACAGGTTCCCAGGTTCAAATTGGAGCATCTTTTGTTTGAGCTTCTGCTCGATTTTGACAGCATATCGATAGGCCGCGCCCAAGGATGATATGTATAGAAATTCCATTTCAGACTAGATGTATCTATGCAGAGCACCGCGATACTTGAGCACTAGATGTCACTCTGAATCTTTGATACCCAGCTTGGTACGCAAGATATGGAAGATCTCTGTGAACTCTGGCACTACTTGGTCTCTTTCTTGCCACAGTGTGGTCCATTTGGTATACAAGTCGTCATAAATTCTGACAGGGTAGTATTTTTCCTTAATAGCATCCCTGAAGGATTCCCAGGTGGTCGTGACTGTAAATAATGAGGGTTCCTCTATTTTCTTTTTCTCACAAAAATTTTCCCACCAATCTTTGACATGGGGAACGGCTTTGAGAAGCGCAAAAGTAATATTTTCTCTCTTCGAAAAGTTATGGACAAAAAAATACCCTTCTAGTAGATTCAACCAATTTTCTACAGTATTTGTGTCTATCTGACCTTCAAATATAGGAATATCAAAGTTGATTTGTACCTTGAATGGGGTGGTCCCTCCACTTGAGGAAGATGTGTCACCTATTGGTAGTCGTCGAAGGATTTGCATGAAACTATCCATCATCTCGTTCCTATTTTGCATGAGGGCTTCCTCAAGAAACATTTTGAAAGGATCTGATGTCCCATCATCTTTATTTTCCCCTACCATGAGAGGTCGCTTGGGCATGCGAGAGATTTTTTCCTCAAGAGAAACAAGCTCCAGACCCAATTCTTTGTACCCTGGCCTCGTTGGGGACATGCATAAAGACGAAAAGGATAAGACCACTGTGATACCACTGATCCAGATTTTATGAGCAGAATGAAATGAATACAGATTATTAAAATATGCTTCACACAAAATAACAGATATACAGTAAAATTGGTTTTCTGTTCAATAAGGAAATAAGTTGAAACTGTAAAATGCAGCGGAAAAAAAGCTTGTTGGAATGGCGGCAGCTTATCTCTGAGAAGAGATGTGACAGCTATGCTCATTTGCAAAAAGATGGTTACAATGAGGCTCTGAAGGCCTTTTACAATAAACAGGAATTTCAAAAACCCTAGACATCCAAAAACCTAACCCTAGGAGATGAAGCGCCAAAAGTCATGTGGGCCCCGTTTGGGTAAGTTAGTACATTAACTTCCTGGGGTCGTAACTTTTGCATACGATATTTGTTTTAGGCACACAATAGCCTATTGGGAAGGTCTAACCGAGAAGAACAATTTTCGACTGGCCCAAGGAAGTGCCTTTGGTAGTCCTCGGGGCCCCAAATCCTCAAAAAAAATCGTTTAAGGCCTCAAATCGGCCTCGAAAGTTTGTAACCCGAAAAACTGCCATGGTGGAAAATTGTTTTTCGAGCCAGTGGAATAAATGGGTGGCCACCGATATCCACCTGGATCAGTTCCATATAACTAAAAAAATTGGGTGGGAAGAGGTTGTAGTAGATTTTTTTTGCCAGTGCTTGTATTGGTAAACAAATGCATTGGTGCATTCTTAACTAACATGCATCAATGTTCCCACTCAAGTTCAAAGCATTGATTCTCTTAAAAATATTACACATTGATTTTGTATTTTATGTTATATGAAACACCAATGCTTTTCATATTAGTGTACGCACATGTACGTGTTTTTTTGTATGTAGCAACAGTGCTCATATAAATATTACACATCAGGTCATATATTATATTTAAAGCATTGGTGCATATATTATATTTAAATAACCATTGCATATGTTATATTAAATCACTGGGTCGTATATTATATGTAAAGAACTGATGCACATTTTTATCATATTCACCATAATATTTTGAAACGATAAATATAATCAATCGTACGTTATGTCGCTTAAAGTAATGGTGTTTTTTCACAATTGTTAGCACCAGCACTTTCATTTCATTAATAGGAACCAGTGCATATGGATCAAAAAAATGCACCACTATCTATTTTATGGCACATTCTATTTAGTGAGTTCAAAATAATATAGTGCACCAATATGTATATATTTTAATTAATTTTTTTTCACAAATTTTCAATTAATCATCTCAAAATCAAATATTTTTTATAATAATATTATTTTTATATTTTTATTATTGTGTTCTAATATCATAATTGCATTAATGTGTTATCCAACAAATTACACCTATATTATTTGTAACAATATAAATCATCCATATATTAATTAATCAACAACACAACATTTTACAACATTCAACAATGCAATAAAATAAGAAACACATTTTATTATATACGAATAAGAGACACATCGCCATACAAAATGGGATAATAGCAAGGTCCACAATAATCAAAACGAAACAAATATGTAATTGTTACACTTATTGGTAACATGTCCTCGTGCAATTGGGACATTATGTTGAGTACATTAAATAAAATCTCTAATTTTCACAAACAAATATTCCAAAACATACAACTTGCAGTAACATTCAATTATATTGATTGGCATTCATCAATTTAACCATTTCCATCACTCAAGATGCATGCATGCCTTATTTATTCATCACGTGTAGGGTATGTTGTACTTTGTTTATTTAAACCAACATTTTCTTGATCAACTTGTTTTTATGTTCCGCTTTTTTGGCCCTTGACCAGGTTTGGAGGAAACGATCGTCATGTTTGACCATTTTTGGGACTTCGACGGGTTGGTCGAAGACGGAGCACCCAGGTGAAACAGAGATCATGGGATCTCTCCCCTTTTGTGGGATTTTTTGGTTTTAAGGTTTATGTAATGAGTATGGGATGTCATTCCATGGGTTTACCCATGTTTAGGCCCCTTTTGTAATGTATAAATAAGTATCTAGGCGATGTAAGAAAAGGTCGGTGTGCTAAGTGCTAGTATTGGCTATGTGCAAAGAAGTAAGAGGAATTCAATCTGTGTGATTGTAGTTCTGATCAGCTTTGTGAAAGAACCTGTGAGGGTTTCTAAGTGTGAATAGTTGTGAATGCTTTGTGCATATTGTATGTGAGACTTGCAAAGCTAAGTGAAAGTGGTTGTAGTTGGCTTTGTGCCTTGACCTCATCCGGGGAAGGAGGATCTGGTGAGGCGCACGCATATCTCCTGTCCTTTACGGAGTTGGATCTGTAGCTTGGTGTATGTAAGAATATTGGAAGAAGCTAATAAAGAAGAAGAAGAGTTGGTGGACGTAGCCCCACACTAGGGTGAACCACGTATATCCTGTGTTGATGTGCTTTGTGCAATGTTATTCATGGTGTTTATGCTTATGTTTTCTTAGTGCATTGTTCTTGATGTATGATAGATACATCTATGCATGCTTAGTGATTTATGATGTGAATGAACGTTATATATGAACTTATGCTAAGTGCTTAGAAGTGTTTGATCTGTTTATCACAGCATTGTTATGTATTTAGGATTAATCTGTGAAGTGAATAAGAATAATAATTGAATGCATACTATTGGCTAAGTGTTATGTTGAAGTGTGTAATCACAGATCTGTGTCTTGGATATGATGTAGACACTTGAATATTGCAACCCCCCTGCCTCTACCTCAGGTGAGACTTCATCTACTTTGCAGATTTTACCAAAAGGGTCGGTAGTTAGGGTTTTGTTGGTGCATTCTTGAAGCATTGAACCTTGGGTATAACCTTATGCCAACAAATGGTTATGTTTCCAGGAAACACAGATATGTTATTCCTATTCATAGAAAGAAGGTTTGGACTAAGAAATGGATTCAGGACCCTAGAAAGAATTTTTGCAGGTTGCAAGTCCATCACTATGATCCCAGTGCGCAGTACAAGAAAGGTTGGGGATCGTTTAAGAGAAAGAGAGGATTGACACTTTGTTATAGTTGTAGAAGACCAGAACACCTTGCTAAGGAATGCCCTAGTAGAGGTCCTATTTTTCTTTGTTATAAAGTTGTTGGTCATGAGGTTTTGGATTGCCCTAGAATGATTTCTAAAGTTGAAAATATGAACCTGAGACAAGAAAACCATGAAGAAGGTCAAGAAACCAAGGATATGCTAGAAAACCAGAAAGAATCATATACTATGTTATTACAGCTGAAAGAAACACTGAATGATTACAGAGACATCATTTTACCACAGATCTTAAAAGAGAATCAGTGCATAGAAACAAGAATAGGAGACTTCGATATAGACTGTGTTTTGGATGAGGAAACACAGGTGAATATCATTCTAGAAATCACTTGGGAAAAGTTGGGAAAGGCAGCTATGATTCATTCACTGGGAAGGATAGGATTGTTTAAAGGAAAGATGATAACCCTCTGTGGAAGACTTACTCACGTACCTAGAATTTCTCATGGAACATCAACCGAAGAAGAATTTGAAGTCATTAAATTTGTGGAGAACAGCGCCCTGTTTTCACTTTTGTTAGGAAATACTTATATTGAAACAGATCATATCCGAAGGAAAGTAGAGGAAGAAGCTACAGAACAGAAAAAGAAAGAATTAAAGGATTTCATGGCTAGGAAAATAGTGTGCTTAATAGAAGAACAAGAAGACAAGTCGAAGTGACTAAGGACCAAAGACTTAGTTGTCGAAGTTGAAAGAACACAAGAAGTCTTGAAAAACCTATCTATACAGGATAGAAGAACACCTACCCTATAAGTAGTAAGAGAATAGGTATTACATTCGAACCCTTTCAAAGACCCTCAGCAGTGCGAAGTTACTACACTAAGAGAAGATAAGAATAAGAATGGAAAGAGGAACCCCGCGACTCATATCACAGGGAAGAAGGAAAGAAAGATCAGTAAGAAGAAAGAAAAGTTATAAAGACTGCAGGAAGTTCCAGAGAAGACTTCGTAAGAAGCAGGCTTGCAGAACTCAAGCCTTGTTGGAATAGCAAAACCGCATAGACTGGAACTTTTCCACGGCGAAGCTATATGAACGTTGGAGGCATATCGACCATTAGAACGACGCTCCGGAACGGTTAGAAATGGAGTTATTTCAGAAAATATCACCATTGGACCATTGAGACCACGCCATAATGGATGTATTGAGGCATTCCTACCCATTGGAGGAATCTATTACGATGTTGTTTATTTAATCCATCGCATGTTTCACCGGGACCACTTTTGCAAACTAATATATTTGAGCTAGCAGAGAAGTGATTGCATACCGCGTTGTGATGTCTAAAACCTTTCCACTGATTTGATTACCTTGAGTGTCCAAGCTATTTGATTACAAGTGTGTATGTCGGGCGACCTTAGAGCAGTTGAGAAATCCGTAGAAGAGATCTTGATAGACCTTATGGCTGAGAAGGTCATGTCCATAGGAGTACAGGACTCATCGACAGGAGGATTGAAAGCATCCCCCTTGACTGGATGTCGATCTGGTCCATTCTGAACTGCGATAGAAAAGAGAAGAAATCACCGCGACGATCTGGTGAATGCAAAGCAAATCATGTCGATCTTTCCCAACTACATCCTTCCCTTAGCTGGCGCGCTTAGTTGTGATATCATCCTGAGATATTTTGAGTACACACTCATCACTGCGTACCTCCCAAAAGGGATACACATAGTAGGAATGTAGTTGGGACTGATCCCAGCTCTCAAGATAAGTGATTTTAACCTTAGCGATAGGAAGAAGTATGCGATGCTCACACCGCATCGCTACCTGACAAAAACAACTAGGAAGAATCCTAAGATAGTTTCCTCGACGTGGATCAAGGAGATCGCGAGGTCAACTATTTTGAATGTGATGAAGATCCCACACTTCGGAAGACATCAGGAGGTTAGCACATGCGTTAAACTCCTCCTGTCATGCTTTCATGGTGGGTACCTATGGTTGGATAGGCGCATCACTGTGGATCTGGAGGTCATCCACCTCATTACTAGATTAAGCATGCAAGGACCAGACCCTCAGAATTTCTACCCTAGGAAGACATCAAATAGCTCCTTGGCGCAGCGCATCAAGGAGGCATATGGTGATGTGGAGAAGGGGAAGCAAGGCTACAAGGTAGCCTCCATACAAGATGGTGCAATTCACCTAGCTTTTCAACTGATCGCTAGCAAGCTCGTCTGAAAGAACAGGCCGACACAAGTCACAGGCTTTGTATTCGACCTTGCAGGAAAATGCATCGAAGGGATGCAGATGAACTGGGGGAGCTATCTCATCAATGAGTTGGAGAAGGACTATCAGGAAGTGTAGGACCAAGGCTACGAGTTCCACTTTATTTGGTTGTTGATATTAATATCATTTTTCTCTTGGGATATTCCAGAGGGAGCGACATTCCTAGAAGTTGAGCCATCATAACCATTGGCCATGAGGTTCACCCCCATGTGGTATTCGATAGACATGGTGAATTAGTGGCAATAAAATGTGGTGTTCCACACCTATTAATTATATCTCATGCATAACATTGAGCCATTCCCCCGAATGACTCCAAACACCTTGCATACTTATAGACCACTAGCGAAGTTCCACATAGACTGTCACTTTATCTACATCACTGCGTGCAAGGATGAAAGTAAAGAGGAGCTTCAGTCATATTATAAGTTGACCGAAGAAGACCTGGAAGAGATCACTAAAGAATGGCCATCTGAATTCCTTGTACTGGTTGGAGATGCAGAACTCTTTTACCCCGACCTCATCGAAAGTCTTGTGGTTACCCGAATGGAGTATCATGGACAGGGTAGCAGCAAGAAGAAGAAGAAAAAGGAGGAAGTGCAGGACATAGACATTCAAGAGAAGTACAGCACATCGGAGGAAACTATTCCTGACTCACCTTCAAGAAGAGGAGGCGATGAAGTAAACCAAGAAGAGGATGGGGAAGAAGACAAGAAAGAAAAGGGAGAATTAACACCGTTGAAGGATCCCCTTACAGAGGCTGAAACGTCAAAGAAAATGAAGGTTTCTCCGAAGAAACCCTCAACATGGAAGAAATCCCAATCCAACAAGCCTCAGTCACAGAATGTGATCACAGTGGATGATGTTGACCTCATCATCGCAATTGTAGAAGATGATTCGGAGGGTATATTGTAGCAACATGAAGCAAAGAAGGAGACGATGTATGACAGAATCGAGGCGGAGCTAAAGGGGGTACAGAAAGACATCTACTTGAGCCACACATTGTCTACTGCGTTGTCATCATCATAAGGTGTAGAATTGGGGGATGAGCCCACCCAATTGCGAAGGATAGAAAATACGACAGAGGCTCACCTTCGTCAAGTCCAGGAGGAAAAAGAACAAGCCATAGAGGCCTTGAATCAAGAAAAGGAGGAATCCCTAGAGCAACTTCGGGTTGCACAGCAAGAGACAGATGACCTTCAGGCGAAGTTTGAAGAAGACAAGGAGAAAATTCAGAAAGAGAAATACCAGTTGCTCGTAGAGCAGATTGGGATTAGAGAGGTAGTGATTAAAGCACTTCGCTCTATGTTGGGCTTGGTACAGATGGAAGAAGAGACAGCAGAGAGACAAGTGGGGAAGCTCGTTGAAGCCATTCAGTAGCTTCAAGCAAGAGTAGCAGAGCTAGAACTTCAAGAAGTCCCTATCACTCCGCAGGAAGTACGAAATCACAAGGAAGAAACTGTTAGGAGCGTAGTAGAAAGAATCAGGGCATTGGCCACAGAATGCAAGAAAATCAGTGATTGAAGTGTGCAGACTTACGAGCACCTTGCAGAAGACCTGGAGCTTAGGATATTAGAGGCACTGATCCAGGAGGTGAAGCAGCAGGTGTCGACTGTGCAAGCGCAGTTGATGTTGCTTACAGTAGTGGAGAAGATGAAAAGGTCACAGGAGCAATGCGCAATTCAGGAGCAGGTCACTGCCATCCAGAGCAGAGTGATGGAGGTGACACAAACACTCCAGCCGGTGTAGGATGAAGCCTGCACACTTTTTGAAGAGCTCGAGGGACAAGGATCACATTTGGAATAGGTGGTCGCAACATTAGAACGGTACCTGGAAGGGCCTGTCACCGATTAAGTAATCTAGGAGTTCACTGAGTAGAAGGCTCTGGCGAAGCAGCAAGTCGAGGCCTTCGAAGTAGAGTTTCCCATATCAGAGTGACTCAGGATGAGTCACAGGTGAGTGTTGGGGGCCTATTGACCCTTGACCAGGTTTGGAGGAAACATTGGTCATGTTTGACCATTTTTGGGACTTCAACTGGTTGGTCGAAGATGGAGTGCCCAGGCAAAGCGGAGATTGTGGGACATCACCCTTTTTGCAGGCTTTTTGGGTTTTAGGGTTTATGTAACGAGTATGGGATGTCATCCCATGGGTTTACCCATGTTTAGGCCCCTTTTGTAATGTATAAATAAGTAGTTAGGCGATGTAAGAAAAGGTCATTGTGCTAAGTGCTAGTGTTGGCTATGTGCAAACAAGTAAGAGGAATTCATTCTGTGTGATTGTAGTTCTGATCAACTTTGTGAAAGAACCTGTGAGGGTTTCTAAGTGTGAATAGTTGTGAATTCTTTGTGCATACTATATGTGAGACTTGCATATCTAAGTGCAAGTGGTTGTAGTTGGCTTTGTGCCTTGACCTAATCCGGGGAAGGAGGATCTGGTGAGGTGCACGCAGATCTCATGTTGTATGCAGAGTTGGATTTTTCGCTTGGTGCATGTAAGAATATTGGAAGAATCTAATAAAGAAGAAGAAGATTTGGCGGGAGTAGCCTCACACTGGGGTGAACCACGTATATCCTGTGTTGATGTGCTTTGTGCAATGTTATTCATGGTGTTTATGCTTATGTTTTCTTAGTTCATTGTTCTTGATGTATGATAGATAGATCTATGAATGCTTAGTGCTTTATGATGTGAATGAATGTTAGATCTAAACTAATGCTAAGTGCTTATAATTGTTTGATATATTTATCACAACATTGTTATGTATTTAGGGTTAATCTGTGAAGTGAATAAGAATCATAACTGAATGCATACTATTGGTTAAGTGCTCTGTTGAAGTGTGTAATCACAGATCTGTGTCCCAGCTAGGTTGTACACACTTGAGTCCTGCAACCCCCCCTGCCTCTACTTCGAGTGAGACTTCATCTTCTTCGTAGGTGTTGCTGAAAGGGCCGGTAGTTAGGGTTTTGTTGGTGCGTTATTGAAGCGTTGAACCCTGGCTATGCCCCTATGCCAACACGTTTGTTCATGTTCCATCTACAAACATAGAAATAAATTGTAATAAGTAAATTTATATTTATATATATAGTAGAATATACATGATTGCGTAAATCAAAAAATGTACCATAGCAATGAGTGATTCATAAAAAATACACATGCTTTTGAATTCATGTTGCATGCCATGTCTCAAAATCTCTTTTGTTGGTTTTTCTCTGTACTTTTTTACCTAAATGTTTAATACACCATGATTTTAACATACCCCAGCCCAATTGAGGCCCATTACTTGCAAAATACACATAAAAATAAAAGTTTTATGCAAAATAAATTCATGTAGATTACCAGTGTCTTAATCATACTGATTTAACCAATATATAAATGAATATATAGCATGTTTAAATAACACATGAATGAAACTAATAACTCATTACAACAGCATATAAATCAGTCTCATTCACATATCTAATGCATAGTTAATTAAACTCGTAATATAACTCAGAAAACAAATAAAACACTTATTGTTTCATAATAGTTGTGCAACCAACTACCTAGGACGAATGTTCCACCCAACCATAGACTTTATATTCCATATATCAACGGAAATTCACCCCTGATTTGGGGCTAGAAATCCACAAAATAGGGTGCCTCTCACTGTCCATCACAACTCAACAAAATCCCACAACCCACTGGTATTCTCCTACAATTATCTCAATTTTCCACCATCTCTCTTCCTCTCAACCTGCTCAACCCAAGGAATGTACCCCTTCATTTCTCTTAGTCCATCGAGCCTCCCATTCATTTATTAGGGTCTCTTTGGAACAATTAATCAGGAATATCAGTACTAGGATCTCAAGGGAACTCACTACTATGAAAACTACCAAGGAACAACAGCAGCAAACTTGTTGCTACAACGTGACTCACACAAGAGTTCACTATTTATGCCTGAAAACTTTCTTCTTTAGTCCTTGAGCTCCAAAATGCTCATGAATTCACCCAGAAATGTTTCTCCAGCTCCAACACTCCTTTGCTTGTTGGGCTCCTCATTTCCTGCATGCAAACATGACTCTCCAAAAATTGTTTTTCTTCCCCTGTGAATTTCCTCCCTTTTCATATTTTATTCACTCACACTCATCCCCAAACTGATTGTACTCGGCCCCATGTTCCCAATAACTATGGGATGTGACTCCTCACACCCACCCTCTTATATGTATTCGATGATTGGGCTCTTCCACACTCAAAGGAAAATCAGAAGGTTCACTCAAAACATTAAAAAAGGAAAAAGGATTTGGGAATTAAAATCATGGATGAAAAAACCCTTTATAGACCCCTCTTGTTTTGTGTATTAATCATCCCCCATCTCTGTCCATGTTCCCTAGTAGCTCGCATCACATTATATTTAATAAAACTCAAAAATACAATTTGCATATTACAACACTTGGCCATAGCCACATTCATATATACATTATGCATTAATTAAATTGGGGATTATATATGGGATGTTACATTCCCCATCCCCTACAAATGTGCACCATCCTTAGTGCACAAAACCATGTTTATATACATGTATACATTTCACATCATAATATTCATAAATAACCAAATTCTGAAATTTTTATAACTCTTGTAGTAGTTCCAACTATGATCTCTTGTTCCTATAAACCTATTGACCCAAGGAATGTACTCCCTTAACTACCCTCAGTCCATTGGAATGTACCATTCTTTTATTAGGGATTACCCAA
>ML817717.1:294077-307313 GCA_009831015.1 Picea engelmannii | reverse complement strand
ATCTTGTAAATGCAAGATTAGATATTGGCCATTAGATCTAGGGTTGGAGAAGGTGAAGGGTCACTTTTAGATTATAAGAGAATGCCTTGGGTAGTGTGCAAGACACAAGAGAAGAAGATTGAGAGATATTTTCGAGTAGGCTTGAGAGAGGGAAATTAGGGAAGCAAAGAGGGCACATTTCCCAAGAGATTTTGGGCACAAATCCCAAGGAAACATTTATGTTTGAGTGTTGAGTGATTTTTTCACTATTGGAGGCCGTATTGTATGGATCTGTACAGTCCATACAGCAAGGGAAAGAGGGCACGAAAATCGAGGAAGGATTTGGCATGGTTTTCTACGTTGTTCTGAGCATTTTTCTTATAGTTGGGTTGTACAGGACAGTCTATATAAAAAATTATTGGCACACTTTTCAAGGTGCAGTTTTTTTTCTGGGCGAGTCGTACAATAGTACAGACTTAGCACAAATTTTGAGGCAACAAATTGTGGGATTATTTTAGTGTGTTTAAAGTGGATTTCTCTTGCTGGAATTTGTATTGTTGTTGCTGATATGTATTTTCCTGAAGCTCAATAATAATCTCTCTCTCTCTCTCTCTCTCTCTCATTGGGTTTCCCCACATTGGGGTTTTCCTTGGCATTGCCTAAATTTTTGAGTTTTTCTGAGTTGAATGGTTGTTGTTCATTGTGTTTATTATGCTGCTAAATTGCTTAGCAATGTGTATTTCTTCTAATGGTAATTTTTTAATGTGGGTTTAGACTTTTCAGAGTTCATACAAGACAGTTATCTCTAGGTTGCTAGGTGTATGACAGAATATTTACTTGTTGATTTTGTCATTAAATTTCTACAAATATTGACCAGCTTATACATGTCGGGAGACGTAAATGGGATACGAACTATTATGGATTTAATGGATATCCCATTTATGATAGTGAAGGTCATTTTCAATTATTTCCATTGGAACAACCATATGTGAGTATTTCTCATTCAAATGCTTGACAACAAGAAGGCGACATGATTATAGATTTTTTCCAACCACCCAAGGATGACTTAATGTAGTATTTTGATGGTGATTTCTAATTGTATCCTTGGGGGATTGATACTTATTCTTTTGAGCACTTGGATTTATACTATGAAGAAAATTTTCAACCACCACTATGCTCTAATTTTGATGAGGGTAAGGACACGGTATGCACGGAGAAAAAAATTTGTGACGAGAGCTTACAGCCTCCTATTCTTTCACCTTGCCATTCCACCATAGATATGGTTGGGAGTTTTCCTTATGATGGTCACTTGCAAGTTGGGCAGATTTTTTTTCAACTTATGGTTTGTTGCAATGGTTTTCACTTTCACACACGAGACCAACAAAATTTGGGTTGGAAGTAATTTTTTTTCTCTAGGCTTGGTTTTATCCCTTACCTTGTTCTCTCTCCTTCCATGAGCAGCATGAGAGTTTTCCTTAGGTTCCTTCTCATCCCTTCTTGATCTACGAGTGTTGGCTTGATAGTCGAGGATGAGGATCTTACTTCATCTTATTATTTTGACCTTGTTCTGGGATGGATAGGGCAGGGTTTTGGTGATGCCTCCTTGCATGATTTTGTCCCTCCCTCCCACCTCCATGAGTTAGATTTTATGATTGGATATGATATAATGAATTCTCTAACTCGTTATCTTTTTGTGATTGACTTATATTTATGTTGTTTTTTTATGAAGAGCGGGGGTAGATATTCAGATACAATTCTAGAATGGTTTCATTGGTCATATGATTATACCAAACATTTAAACTAATGTAGATTATAGTAGGTAGGTTAGGCATTTGCATCTTGCATTTGCATATTGCATTTGCATTTGTGTATATGTTGCATCAGGCATATCATGCTAGTGTAGTTGCATATTCTTGCATATACATGTTGAATTCTTGTTTGCATATAATGAATACTAGTTAGGAAATTTCTTTTTTCATTTTTCTTTATTGTTTTCTAGCTAAGGAAAAAAATATTTTCAAGCATAGTTTTAGATTATCACTGGCAGTCGGTGGATCACATCCACCGACAGATACTTCTAAAGTGATTTATTGGTTGAAGTGGGTGTAGGATTATAGGTCTTGGACAACCAGAGATGTTGAGGTCCGCATGCGCTCTATGGTGAGTACATGTCCCAATGTTGGAGTCAGATGTTACCCCCCCATGCCTAGGGTAACTAGAGGAGATCATGTCTCAAGGCCCACAATGGATAATATGATCTACACCATGATGATGATGATGATGATGATCAACATGTTCACAAATGGAATCCCAACATCCCCCCTATTTTTCCTCCCAGTTGGATCAACCAAGGCTCATCACAATCAAGCAACCCAAAGCATGGGAGATGGTAAGTTATTGTCACCATGTGGTATGTTAGTCCTTCTTTCATGCAAAGTGTTGTGCTTAATTTTTCATGCATGTGGACAAGGATATTTGGTTGAAGTTTTATAATGGATCATTGGTTTGGTAAATTGTGTTAGTTTCCTTGTTTCACCTTGGTAGTCAACTTCATTTCCCTAGTCTTGTGTTGTCACCGCCCAGGAAAAAGGGGTAATAGTTGGGGGGGGGGAGGGGGTGCGCTCCCAAGGATAACGTTCTACTCCTGATCATACAAACATTATCCACTTTAATCCTCTCATATTTTTAATATCCCCCTCTCCTTGACAATAAAAAAATATGGACTAAGTAGTCTAGTCACCCCTCTAGACTATATTCCCATGGGTAAAAAGGGGTTAAGGAAATAAAAGTCACTTAAGGAATTAAAGTGATTTTATTAAAAAGTGACTTTCAAGAATAAAAGAAAAGGTGAAGGTAACTTAAGTGAAAAATAAAATCACAATCTTAGTAAAAAGAAAAAAGGAAACTCAACTGAGAATTAGATTGGAAGGCATAAAAGAGAGAGAGGAGGTCCCTCACTCCCCATTCTTGTCTATTTTCTCATTGTGATCACTTGAGCTCTACACCTTACATTTTGAGGGTTTTGAGTCAATAAACCCTATAGGAAAACAACGAGGTGAAATATTCCTTCGTTCCTGGTCCAAGCTTGGCCAAGGAGGTGCAAGATCCCTCCCTCACCATTATATCCATTCACAGGTATTCATCACTCAATATTTGGAGGCTAGGATGCGGATTTGAAGTATTTTCTAGCAGTGGGGTGCAACTCCAAGGGAAAAAGTGTTTGATTTTTTCTAGGGAGTCTAGATAAGCCTTTCCACCTTTTACAGGGTTCATTGCAAGGGTCACGGTGCCCTTTTGCATTCTTTGCTTCAGGGTTTCTCTTATTATATGATTTTTGGTGGATTGGCCGAATTTATGAAGGAGGGTGCAACTCTCACTGAGGAGGCTTAGATATCTAGAGGACTCAAGGGTTTTAACCCTAGATTTCTCCCAGCCATCTACTTAGCACCTAATCTACATTTTGAATGTGTTTTGGAGCTATTTGGAAGTCATTGACTATAGGGCCTAAATATTGAGTTTATCCATCCAATCAGGGTTGTACCAGTCCCATATCTAGACACACACAGAGTTACCAACTTAGATATGAGGGTTCCAGTTGTAAATGGAAACACATTGATCTTGTAATAATCCATATTTAGTTGGGGAATCTCCAGGAGGCTCTATATATTTCTATATTGTACGAGATCTTCAGATCCATGTATGAAGATCACTTATATTTTTAAATAAAGGTCAAATATGAAGCTTGCTATATATGTTTGTGTATTTTCTTCATTATCTTGTATTTCAGACTTGTTGTGATGTCATCTATGCAATAAAACTCAGCAAAACAATTCATCACATCTTTCTGTTTTAAAAACCTGCAAAACAAAACACCAAACAGCAAACGAAAAACCTTAGTTCCTAGCTAAAATTGCTTGGGAACATTACAATATTGTACTAAACTTTGGATATGGTCTATTCTCTCATCAGAAGAGGGGATGAAGGCACAAAGGTTGTTTTTCATCTGCTATAAAAGAATAAGAAAATGATGCCAGAATATAAAGTGAGCATGGCAAAGAAGGACCACCAAAATTTGTTCCAACTTGAGCATTCATTGCTCGCCCCAATTCCAAAAAAGTGATGCTAAAGATTGAAACAATTTAAAGGGGACTAGAAAATATAACATAAAACGCAAGGATTGTAAATATGGAAAATAAAGGGGTTTGGAAAACGTAAATATTGGGTGAATCGGGAGCAAGCGCACCCTCCACAAAGGAACTCATATAGATTAATTTATGACACCATAAGCCATGAAGTAACCCCTGAAACATATCACTTTCACACCTACTCTTGATGGGTTTTTACTTTCCCTTTTCATTCTCGGGACCTATCCCTCTACTTGGGTTATTTTATTTCTTATCTAGGTGGCACTCCTAATAGGGTTAGATGAAGGTCCTCCCATACTTAAACTTGGTAACTCACATGGGGTCTTGGATGGTGTGATGTTTGAAGGGGATATTGGGGTAAAATATATTACATGGCTTATGTATTAATTTGCAGCTTACTTTGTATGCTTTAAGGACTAATGTTTCTTATGAACTTTTTATAACCATGTTCTATACTTTGGCTCGCTTTGAATGCCCCTAACATGGTTCTTGAGGGATGTCCTGGGATTGTAACCAAGATGTTCTATCTTGATTGTAGGACTTTGTCATGTGTGATGGAGAGAAATGAGTCATCCACAAACTCACCACCCTCTAACAGTGGCTCTCACATTCTCGGGACCTTGGACGATGGACATATGGGCTTGGTTTGAGCAGTATTAGTCATTATACCATTTGCATGGGCTAGAATCCCACAAGATGAGAAGAGCACCCTAGATCTCTTGTGCACAGAGGATGGAGGACATTTCCTTTGTAGGCACCTTGACATCACTTGGGGACAAGATTTCACTCCTCTTGCATTTGGATGTGGCCTTTGGAGGCCTATGACATCACCCTCTAGCCTTGACGTCACCTTTTGAGGGTAGGGTTTGATGGATTGTGTGGTTCCATAGGTGATTTGGCATAGTTTGGGGTGAGGATACACAGCCTTGCACACTAGAGCATGACACGTGTCCTTGGAAGGCCTAATGTTTCACTCCTTTATCCTTGGTGTCGTCACATTGAGCATTATGTCACCCTTCTAGGGCTTGACGTCACTCTTTTAGGGTTTCATTTCATGTATATTTTATTTTTGACATTATGTAGAGGTAAATTAAGGGGTCGGCCCCACTTACCTTATGTTGTTAACAATTTGTGTGGACAAATTACGTTGAGGTTTCCTCATGTCAAAGAGGAAAACCTCATTTTCATTTGGGATCATCACTTATCACCTTTGTGAGAACAACTTTTGATATTTTTACCCTATTCGGGTAACTAGATCTTCAACACTCATGCGCTATGCTTGGAGGCTCAACTATGGATGTCTTTTGTTGATTTTTGAATGGAATTTTCTGCAATTAGGGTTTTATCTCATGGTATCTTGGTGAAGTAAGTGAATTTTCTGCAATTTTATTCTTATGTTATTAATGTTTCATGGTAAAATTTATTTCTCATGCTAGACATATTTCTTAGTGCTTCTTCCTCTTCCAAGGTGATTTTAAGAGAGAAACATAAGTGCTTCCTCCTCTTACAACGTGATTTTTTTCTAAAATTTGTGAAATAATCCTTGCTAGGGTTAGACTCCTAAATCACTAAAGTGCTAGAACTTTAGGATTTTAGCCCTAGACTTTTGATTTTTACCTAGTTCAAGCTACAAGAAAGGAGAAAATGTTTCTAGGGCCCAAATATGCTTGCACCCTAGAAATCCTTCTCATCAATATTCAAATCCTAAGGCCATAATGTGATATCACCTTAGAGTTTGAACCCTGCCTCTTAGTTTCAAGTAGGCCATCATCCTAGCTTAGTTTCATTTGTTGTTATAAGACTCCATAACCATTTAAAGGCATTGGTTTTAAATATCTCTCATGGTGAATTGATCAACAAACACTCTCTTTCAACTCTCTTAAGCTCTCTACTAACTTTACTAACACTAACATTGGCAAACTTGCCAATAAACTTGTTGTCATTATAAAAATTGTGTTTCATTCATCTAAATTACATTAATTTGTTGCATACATTGATCTAAAGGTGCTCAACCTCATTCAGAATTCGCATCTTACAATTGGATATTGTTCTAGTGGATGAGTGATAGGTTTTAATGGTCATTTTTTGCATTTTTTAGCATTAATTGTTGTTGTTGTTGTAAATCATTTACTGTTGTTATATCATCATTTACTGTTGCAAATTTACAATAGCCATTGTAGCCTACATCGGATAGTGTCTAAAAGAGGTATCAATTGCATGTTTGAACTCGGAAATAATCATATATATGCTATAAAGTGTTCTTGTTCCATGCAGGTACTCAAACAGCTTCATACCTCTTCTACTACCTTGACCTAGACCAATATTTAGGTTATTAAGAGAGGGGGTGGTAGGCTTGGCTACTATACTTGCTAATTTGATCCCTTGAGCTCACCAAGGAATCCTCTCTTGTGGTGGACCTCTTCCATCACTAAATAGGAGAATTTCTTACTAAGGTGACAGTGGTAGGATCTTCCATAAAATGTTGTCCTGGGATTTGTACTTGTGCAAATCCCACCACAAGTCTCCAAATATTGCATAACATGCACGTTCACTGTCATCAATCCATCGGGCTACACCATTTTTTTATTGGGGCTATTAGCATAGGTTGGCTAAGAAACTATGAGATATGGTTCTAGAACACTGGCTACCCAAAATGGAGTCTTCATTCTCTCGAACTATGGCTAGTCTCATATACTTTAATCCTCTCTTCATCTTCCCAAAGTATTGGGATTTTGCAGTACAAGAAATTGGTCTTCCTTATGGTCTTACATAATTTCCATATTCAATATCATTTTTCCTGCAATTTTGTCAACTTTCATTCTGTTGGATTCCTGAAAGGGGGGGTGAATCAGTAATAGAGAAATATAATCCTTTTTAACCATATAATCCAAGTGTTATATCAATGTAGTATTATCATCCAATAACTGTAGAGTAAATAAGCAATGAACAAATGAACAATCATACACATACACAGTACACTAGTGTTTTACGTGGAAACCCAAAGCAGGAGAAAACCACAGAAGGATTTTTCTTATATGTCTTGAAGAATTACATTCATTGGAAGCACCAATTTCCTTTGTTTTCCAGCTACAACTGGAAGGAGGCTCCAACCCCCTAGTTTCTCAGGCTACAACCTGAAGGAGGCATGTTGGCCCTTGACCAGTTTTTGAGGAAACACTTGTCATGTTTGACCATTTTGGGGACTTCAACAGGCTGGTCGAAGACAGAGCGCCCAGGCGAAGTGGATATCGCAGGATATCACCCATTTTGCGAGATTTTTGGGATTTTAGGGTTTATGTAACGGGTATGGGATGTCGGCCCATGGGTTTTCCCATTCTTAGGCCCCCTTTTGTAATGTATAAATAAGTAGCTAAGCGATGTAAGTAGTAGTGGTAATTTACTAGACATTGTTCAGCATAGTGCATGGCTAGTTGGATTTGTGCACGAATGAGTTAAGGCTTGCAGAGCTAAGTGTAAGTGTTTTTGTAAGTGCTTGGTGTAGACAGACTGTGTAAGGCTTTGTGCTTTGATCCAATTCGGGGAAGGAGGATATGGCGAGTTGTGCGCAGATATCCTGTCCTTTGCAGAGTTTGATATGTGGCTTGGTGCATGTAAGAAGATTGGAAGAGAATGATAAACAAGAAGAAGAGTTGGTGGACGTAACCCCACACTAGGTTGAACCATGTATATCATGTGTTATTGTGCTTTGTGCAATGCGTTCATGATGTTTATGTTATATTTTATTAGTGCATTGTTATTGATGTGTGATAGGTAGATACATTGATGCTTAGTCCCTGATATATGAATAAATGCTAGATCTACTCCGATGTTATGTGTTAAGTTCTTAGAAGTGTTTGATTTGTTTATTACAGTGTTGTTCTATATTTAGGGTTTGATCTGCGATGTGAATAAGAATTGTAACTTAATGCATATTGTTGGATAAATGCTCTATTAATATTTGTGGTCATAGATCGGTGTCCCATCTAGGTTGTAGACACCTCAGTCATGCAACCCCCCTACCTCTACCTCGGGTGAGACTTCATCTTCTTCGCAAGTGTTGTCGAAAGGGTCAGTAGTTAGGGTTTTGTTGGTGCGTTGTTGAAGCGTTGAACCCTGGTTCTACCCCTGTGCCAACAAATGGTTCTGTTGTCGGGACCTAAAACTATGATTGTTGGGAACTGAAGAAAAGAGAAAGATTTGTGCATAGATATGTTGTTGTAGTGCGCAGTATTCTACTTGACTTGTGAAGATCTGTGCTAAAAAGAGAAGTCTGATATGAAGAAAAGAGGTAAGATCTTAAATCTTTGTGCTCTGGTAAAGGTAAGATAAGTGGAAATTTTTGCTTCGAAGGTATGAATTTAGGTATGTTTGATAGATTTTTTCCTATTCTGAAAACTAGGGCATAGCTAGAAGAAATAAGATTTGATATGAATAAATTTGATAGAGATAGTGAAAGATATGTTATTACTATGCATAGAAAGAATTTTTGGAATACAAGTGGATGTAGGACCCTAGAAAGAACTTTTGTAGATTGCAGGTCCATCGTTGTGATCCTATTGCGCAATACAGAAAAGTTTGGGGATCGTTTAAAAGAAAGAGAGGATTGACACTATGTTATAATTGTAGAAGACCGAGACATCTTGCTAAGGAATGCCCTGGTATAGGTCCTACTTGTCTTTGTTGTAAAGATATTGGTCATGAGGTTTTGGATTTCCCTAGAATGATTGACAAAGTGGAAAATATGAACATGAGATAAGAAAACCATGAATAAGATCAAGAAACTAAGGATATGTTAGAAAACCGGGACGAATCAAAATCTATGTTATTACAATTGAAAGAAACTTTGAATGATCACAGAGACATCAATTTACCAGAGATATTAAAAGAAAAGCAGTGTATATAAAAAAGAATAGAAGACTTCAGCATAGACTATGTATTAGATGAGGAAACTCATGTGAATCTTATGCCAGAAAGCACTTGGGAAATTTTGGGAAAACCTGTTATGATTCCTTCATTGGGAAGGATAGTATTGTTTAAAGGAAAGATGATAACCCTGTGTGGAAGAGTTACTAATGTACCTATGATTGTTCATGGAACATCAACCAAAGAAGAATTTGAATTCATTAAGTTTGTTGAGAACAGTGCCTCTTTGGAACTTTTGTTAGGAAAGACCTGGATTGAGAAAGATCAGATCCAAAGAAAAGTGGAGGAAGAAGCCATAAAACAGAAAAAGAAGGAATTAAGGGACTTCATGACTAGGAAAATAGCGCGATTAATATAAGAACAAGGGAATAAGTCGAAGCAACTGAGGGCCCGAGACTTAGTTGTCGAAGTTGAAAGAACGCGGGAAGGCTTGAAAAACTTGTCCACGCGGGAGAGAAGAGTGCCTACCCTGGAAATAGTAAGAAAACAAGTATTACCCTCGAACCCTTTGAAAGACCCTCAGTAGTGCAAAGTTGCTACGCTAAGAGAAAATAAGAATGAGAATGGAAAAAGGAATCCAGAGACTCATATCACAGGAAGGAAGGAAAGAAAGTTCAGTAATAAGAAGGCAAAGTTAGAAAAACTACAGGAAGTTCCAGGGAAGACTTCGCAGAAGGCGGGCCTGCAGAACTTAAACATTGTCAGAATAGCAGAACAGCGCAGAATTGCACTTCGCCATGACGAAGTTATATGATCGTTGGAGGCATCCTGACTTTTAGAACGATGCTCCGAAATGGCTAGAACTTCAGTTATTATTGGAAATACCACCATTGGACCATTGAGACCACGCCATAACATATGGAATCGTATTGATTGAGGAATTCCTACCCATTGGAGGAATCTGTTACAACATTTCTTATTTAACTTGTCGGACACTGCGTCGGGACCACTTTTTTTCACTTGTGATTACCCGAGCTAACTGAGAACTCGTTGTATTGCGTTGTAATTTCTAGACCTCACCATTCGTCTGATTTCCTTGTCTTTTCGCCTACCCGAGTTCTTTGATTATGAATGTGCATGTTGGGAAACCTTAGCGTAGTAGAGAAATCTATAGAAGAGATCTTGATCGACCTTATGATTGAGAAATTCATGTCTCCAAGTATACATGCATCATCGATGGGCGGATTGCAAGCATCCCCCTTGACTAGACGTCAATCTGTGCCATCCCGAAACACGATGGAGAAAATAAGCAAGCACCGTGATGATCTGGCGAACGCAAAGCAGATCCCGTTGGTCTTGCTCGACTACATCCCGCCCTTGATTGGTGCGATTAGTCATGACAGCGTCCCGCAAGATTTTGAGTACACACTCATCACTGCATACATCCCGAAATGGATATGCACAGTTGGACCATAGTTGGGACTGATCCCAGCTCTCAAGATAAGCGATTCAATCTCAGCGATAGGAAGAATTATACGATGCTCGCACCACATCGCTACCTGACGAAGACGACTAGGAAGAAGCCCAAGATAGTTCCCCATCCATGGATCAAGAAGATTGTGAGATCATTGATCTTGAACTTCATGAAGATCCCCCACTTCGAAATACATCAGGAGGTTAACACATGCGTTAAACTCCTCCTATCGTGCTACCATGGTGGGTATTTTTGGTTGGATAGACGCATCACTATGTATCCGGTGTTGATCCACTGGATTGAGCATGCAGGGACCAGACCCTCACCAGTTCTACCCAGGAAAGACATCATATCTCTCCTTGGCTCAGTGCATAAAGGAGGTGTATGGTGATCTAGAGAAAGGGAAACAAGACTACAAGGTAGCCTCCATCTAGGATGGCACGATGCGCCTAGATTTTCAATTGATAGTGGGAAATCTCGTCAGAAAGAACCATCCTACGCAAGTAATAGGATTTGTAGTTGAACTTACAGGGAAGTGAATCGAAGGAATGAAGATGAACTGGGAGAGCTAACTCGTCAATGAATTAGATAAGGACTGTCACGAAGCACAGCACCAAGGCTATGAATTTCACTTCGGCTGTTTATTGATTCTCATTGCATTTGTCACTTGGGAAATGTTGGAGGGAGCGACATTCCCAGAATTCAAGCCAACAGAGCCATCGGTAGCGAGGTTCACCACCTTGTGGTATACGAGCAAAATGGTGAAGCAGTGGCAATCAAATGTGGTGTTCCACGCTTGCTTCCTACAGCTCAAGCGCGCCATTGAATCATTCCCCCAAATGACCCCAAACACATTGCATACATACATGCCGCTAGCGAAGTTCCATGTACACATACACTTCATTTACATCACTGCGCATAGGGATGAAAGCAAGGAGGAGTTGTAGTCCTACTACAAATTGACCGATGAAGACATGGAGGAGATAACCAAGGAATGGCCAGACAAATTCCTTGTACCAGTCGAGCAGATAGAGATCTCCTACCCCGACATCATCGAAATCCCTTTGGTCACCCGGACCGAGTATGACGGACCAAGAAGCACAAAGACAAAGAAGAAAAAGGAGGAAGTGCAGAACATAGATAGTGAGGAAAAGAACAGTGCATCGGAGGAAACTATGCCTGACTCACCTACAGGAGGAGGAGGCGACGAAGTAAACCAAGAGGAGGAAGGGGAAGAAGAGAAGCAAGATAAGGGAAAAGTAACACTGTTGAAGGATCCCCTTACAGAGGCCGAAATGTCCAATAAAAGGAAGGGTTTTCCACAGAAACCCTCATCATGGAATAAATCCCGAGCCACTAAGCCTCAGTCGTAGAACATGCTCACATTGGATGATATCCAGCTCCTCATCACAGTTGTCGAATATGCCTCAGAGGATATCCTACAGAGACATGAAGCCAAGCAAGAAACAATGTATGACAGGATTGAGAAGGAACTGAAAGACAGCCAGCAATCCATCTAGTCGATCCGCGCAGTGTCTACTACGCTATCCTCAGCAGAAAGTGTAGAATTGGGGGATGAGCCTACCCAACTACGCAAATTAGAAAATGCAATGGAGACTCGACTCCGTCGAGTCCAGGAAGAAAAGGAGCAGACCAAAGAGGCCTTGAGGCAAGAAAAGGAGGAGGTCTTAGAGAAACTTTGGGTTGCACAGAAAGAGAAAGATGACCTTCAAGGGAAGTTTGAAGAGGACAAAGAGAAGATCTAGAAAGAGAACGACCAGCTACTTGCAGAGCAGACTACATTCAGAGAGGCAGTAACTAGAGCACTTCACTCTATGTCGGACTTGGCACAGATGGAAGAAGAGACAGTCAAGAGCCAAGTGGGGAAGCTCATTGAGGCCATTTAGTAGCTTCAAGAAAGAGTAGCAGAGATATAAATTCAAGTAGTGTCGAGCACTCCACAAGAAGTGCGAGATCAGAGGGAAGAAACTGTCAGGAGCATAGTAGAAAGAATCAGGGTGTTGGCCTCAAAATGCAAGAAACTAAGTGACCAAAGTGCACAAACCTATGAGCACCTTGAATAATACCTGGAGATGAGGATATTGGAGGCACAGCTCCAGGAGGCGAAGCAGCAGGTGTCAACTATGCAAGCACAGTTGAAGCTGCTTACGACCATGGAGAAGATGAAAAGGTCGCAGGAGAAGTGTGCAGTTCAACAGTAGGTCACTTCCATCTAGAGCATAGTTATGGAGGTGACACAGAGACTCCTTCCAGTGCAGGACGAAGCCTGCACACTTTTTGAAGAGATCGAGGGACAAGGATCACAGTTGGAACAGGTGGTTTTGACAGTGGAACAACGCCCGGAAGGGCATGTCACCGAGCAAGTAATTAAGGAGTTCCCCAAGCAGGAGACTCTAGCAAAGCAGCTAGTCGAGGCAGCTCGAGCTAAGCTCAAGCCCTTCGAAGCACTGTTTCCTAGATCGGAGTGACTCAGGACGAGTCACAGGTGAGTGTTGGGGGCCTGTTGGCCCTTGACCAGATTTTGAGGAAATGTTCATCATGTTTGACCATTTTTGGGACTTCAACAAGCTGGTCGAAGACAGAGTACCCAGGCGAAGTGAAGATCGTGGGATATCTCCCATTTTGCGGGCTTTTTGGGCTTTTAGGGTTTATGTAATGGGTATGGGATGTCGGCCCATGGGTTTACCCATGCTTAGGCCCCTTTTTGTAATGTATAAATAAGTAGCTAAGCGATGTAAGTAGTAGTGGTAAGTT
>ML817717.1:274688-293977 GCA_009831015.1 Picea engelmannii | reverse complement strand
AAGCCTACTCGAAAATATCTCTCAATCTTCTTCTCTTGTGTCTTGCACACTACCCAAGGCATTCTCTTATAATCTAAAAGTGACCCTTCACCTTCTCCAACCCTAGATCTAATGGCCAATATCTAATCTTGCATTTACAAGATCAAGGATCATGATTCATTCCCTCTGAAATAAATCACTTAAATATTAAAGTACATTTCCACTTTATAACATAAGTGCACTTTATGAAATAAAGTCACTTTAATATTATAAGGTACACTTTATTAAAAAATCACTTTAATAAAAGAACCACTTTATCACAACTTTATAAAAACCCATTACAAAGTCAAGTGTCTAGTAGTGTAGGTAGAAGGTAACTTCTGCATACAAGACACACATGTGGAGTACCTCCCGAGATAAAAAGATAACAATATTGTCAACCACATCATCACTTTCATTATAGCATGAAGGGTCTAAAGTATCCAAGGGTTCCTATAACACTTCTTCACTTTCTGAATCATAGAATAGAGCGTCATCAAAGTGTTGGAAATGAGTATAACTTACAATGTTCTTTTCTTCATGTGCAGGAGGGGCGGAAGCTTGGATGACTTCATCAAATGGAGGATAAAATACTAGGGCTTTGTCTTCATGAGAAACCTCTTCGTGGATCAGTTATTCAACATGGTGTGTTTCATAAAAGTGTTCTTCTTTGGGATGTTGACAAGGCTACTCATGTTCTTCTCGGTAATATTCTTCATGATTCACCTCTTCAAGCTCTCATTCTTTAATCAAGTCTTCATTGTCTTCAATAGAATCATGAGGTAATTCTGGCTGCTCTTCAAGAGGTGGGTAAATATTTTCACAAGCTTCTTCCTTGGGTTCTTTCCTTGGAGATGCATGATATTCAAGGCTCTCATCCAAGGAATTCTCAAGACATGGAGGCTATTCACTAACAAAATTTTCATTCTCAATATATTCCTCCTCTTGAGCATTGTGTGCTTCCTTGAGGTATTCTACAATCTTAGTGGTGAACCCTTCATTCTCAACGACTATTGTGAGATCTCAAATAAAATATTCATATGCTTGAAAATTTGTGTGCCAATACTCAATAAATATGATAATGAGGTCTATGAGAGAAGATACACCCTTTAGCTTACAAAAATCCTTGACCCAATTTCTTACTTATGAGGGAAATAAATATATATAAATAAGTTTATTTGTACGTCCTCATGGTGTGCTTCTACTTCCCATAGATACTTAAGGAACCCTACACTATGAAGGACGACAAAACCCTCAAATTTTGGATAGTTTTTCAACCATATCGCATCAACTTTAAACTTATTTAGGTATCCAAGAATGTTCTCAAAATCAACAAAAAGATATATTTTATGATAATCCCAGGGTGACATAGTTCCATCACTTGAGAGTGTACAATATCACAAGGTTAAGAATAGGATGACACCTTGTAATAATGGTGTCGTTAGATGATCCTCCTTGGATCATCAAAGGAAGGTGAGGGAACTACCCTCAGTGGAGTCGCCAGGTAAACCTATAAGATAAGGGCTTCATGAGAGGTTTACCAAAGATATGTAATTGAGAAGAATGACTCAATCCTCGTAAAAAATTACGCGAAAATGTTATCGTAGGATTTATACTTGTGCAAATCCCACCACAAGTCCCCAAATATTTCATAACAATGGAATATCCTACCACTGTCACCTTAGTAAGAACTTCCATCGTTTTAGTGATTGAATAGGTCCATCGCAAGTGAGGCTTCCCTGGTGACCTTAAGGGATCAAATTAGCAAGTACAGTAGCCAAGCCTACCGCCCCCTCTCTTGATCACCTAAAGATTGTTCTAGGTCAAGGTAGTAGAAGAGGCATGAAGCTGTTTTAGTACCTGCCCATAACAAGAAAAAAATATAGCATATATATGATTATTTCCAAGTACAAACATGCAATTAATACCTCTTTTAGACACTAGCCAACGTAGGATGCAATGACTCTTGTAAATTTGCAGCAGTAAACAATGATATAACAACAGTAAATGGTTTACAATGGAAACAACAATTAATGCTAAAAAATAAAACAATTGACCATTAAAACTTAGCACTCATCCACTAGAACAATATCCAATTGTAAGATGCAATTTCTGAATGAGTTAGGCCACTTTTAGGTCAATGCATGCAACAAATGAATGTAATTTAGATGGTTGTAGAATTTTTTTTATAACAACAACAAGTTTATTAACGAGTTTTCCAATGTTAGTGTTAGTAAAGTTAGTAGAGAGCTTAAGAGAGTTGAGAGAGAGTGTTTATTGATCAATTCACCACGAGAGAGATTTAAAACCGGTTCCTTTAAATGGTTATGGAGTCTTATAAAAAAAAATGCAACTAAGCTTGGATGATGGCCTACTTGAAACCAAGAGGTAGGGTTCAAACTCTAAGGTGCTAGCACATTAATTCCTTAGGGTTTGAATCTTGAGGAGAATGATTTCTAGGGTGAAAACACATTTGGGCCCTAGAAACCTTTTCTCCCTTCTTGTAGCTTCAACTAGACAAAAATCAAAAGTATAGAGCTAAAATACGAAAGTGCTATCACTTTAGATCTTTAGGAGTTTAACCCTAGCAAGGATTCTTTCACAAATTTTGGACACAAATCACCTTGTGAGAGGAAGAAGAACTTATGTTCCTCTCTTAGGGTTTCACCAAGCAAGACGTCTAGCATGAGAAAGAAAATTTACCTTGAAACAATAATAGCATAAGAATAAAATTACAAAAAATTCACTTACTTCACTGATATACCATGAGATAAAACCCTAATTGCAGAAAATTACATCCAAAAATCAACAAAAGACATCCACAGTTGAGCCTCCAAGCATAGCGCATGAGTGTAGAAGAGGTAGTTACCCCAATAGGGCAAATATTTTAGAAGTTACTCTCACAAAGGTGAGAAGTGATGATCCCAAATGAAAATGAGGCCTGGCTTTTTTATATGAGGCAACCTTAACATAATTTTTCCACATAATTTGTCAAAAACATTAGGTAAGTGGGGCCGACCCCTTAATTTTCCTCTACATAATGTCAAAAATAAAATATTCATGAAATAAAACCCTAAAAGGGTGACATCAAGCCCTATAAGGGTGACATAATGCTCAATGTGATGACACCAAGGCTCGTGGAGTGAAAAATTAGGTCTTCCAAGGCCACGTGACATGATCCAGTGTGCAAGGGTGTGTATAATCACTCCAAATCATGTCAAATCACCTCTGCAACCACACAATCCATCAAACCATAGCCTAAAAAGGTGATGTCAAGGCTAGAGGGTGACTTCATAGGCCTCCAAAGGCCACATCTAAGTGCAAGAGGAGTGAAATATTATCCCCAAGTGATGTCAAGGTGCCTACAAAGGAAAGGACCTCCATCCTCTATGCACAAGATCTACATGGTGCTCTACCCAGCTTGTGGGATCTTAGCCCATGAAAATGGCATAATGACCAGTACTACTCAATCCAATCCCATCTGTCCATCCTCCAAAGTCCTGAGAATGTGAGAACCATTGTCTGAGGGTGGCGAGTCTCTGGATGACCCACTACTCTCCATCACATGTTCCAAATTCCTACAATAAAGGCATAATCTCCTTGGTACAAGCCTAGGATGTCCCTCAATAACCATGTCAGGGGCATTCAAAACAAGCCAAAGTATAGAACATGGTTATCAAAACTTCATAAGAAACATTAGTCCTTAAAGAATTCAATGAAAGCTACAACTTAAGACATAAGCCATGTAAGATAATTCACCCTAGTATCCCATTCAAACATCACACTAGCTAGGACCCCATGTGAGTTACCGATTTTAAGTATGGGATGGTATTCATCCAACCCTATTAGGTGTGCCACCTAGACATGAAATAAAATAACCCAGGTAGAGGGATATGTCCCAAGAGTGAACAAAAAAAGAAAAAACCCATCAAGAGTAAGTGTGAAAGTGATATGGTTCAGGGGTTAATTCATGGCTTATGGTGTCATAAATCCATATCTATGATGACCTTTTTGGAGGGTGCGCTTTCTCTTGAGTCACCCAATATTTGCATGCCACCTTTTTCCAAACTCCTTTATTTTCCATCTTTCCAATCCCTACTTTATATTATATTTTCTAGTCCCATTTAAAAGGTTTCAAGATTTAGCATCACGTTTTTGGGACTATGGTGAGAATTAAATGAGTAGAGCTTAAGTTGGACCAAATTTTGGTGGTCCTTCTATTCTATGTTCACTTTTATTTCTAGCATCATTTTATTACTTTTTTTTTATAGTATTTGCAGAACAACCTCTGGGCCTTCATCCCCTCCTCTGAGGAGATAATGGACCATAGTTTAATTTTAGTACAATATGAGAGGATTCAAGGTGGATAGTGTTAAGTATGACTAAGAGAAGAGCATTATCCTTGGGAGCCCCCCCTAGTATTACCCATTTTCCCTGAGCAGTGACAACACATGACCAGGGCACAAAATATGACCACCAAGGTAAAACAAGGAAACTAACATAATTTTCCAAACCATCAATTCATTATCCAACTTCAACCAAATATCCTCATCCACATGCTTGACAAATTAAGCACAACACTTTGCATGAAAGAAGGACTAGCATACCTCATGGTGAAAATAGATTACCATCTCCCATACTCTGGGTTGCTTGAATGTGACGATCCTTGGTTGATCCAACTAGGAGGAAAATGAGGGGGGATGTTGGGCTACCATCTATGGACATGTTCATCATCATCATGATGGTGTAGATCATGTTATCCATTGCAGGCCTCGTGACATGATCTCATCCAGTTACCCCTAGGCATGTGGGGGGGGGGGGTAATAGGGAACATTCTTTGGGTCATCCATAATAAAAGAATGGTACATTCCAATGAACTGAGGGTAGTTAAGGGAGTACATTCCTTGGGTCAATAGGTTTAGAGGAACAAGAGATCATAGTTGGAACTACTACAAGAGTTATAAAAATTTCATAATTTGGTTATTTACGAATATTATGATGTGAAATGTATACATGTATATAAACATGGTTTTGTGCACTAAGGATGGTGCAAATTTGTAGGGGATGGGGAATGTAACATCCCCTATATAATCCCCAGTTTAATTAATGCATAATGTAGATATGAATGTGGCTATGGCCAAGTGTTGTAATATGCGAATTGTATTTTTGAGTTTTATTAAATATAATGTGATGCGAGATACTAGGGAACATGGACAGAGATGGGGGATGATTAATACACAAAACAATAGGGGTCTATAAACGGGTTTTTCATCCATGATTTTAATTCCCAAATCCTTTTTCCTTTTTTAATGTTTTGAGTGAACCTTCTGATTTTCCTTTGAGTGTGGAAGAGCCCAATCATCAAATACATATAAGAGGGTGGGTGTGAGGAGTCACATCCCATAGTTATTGGGAACAAGGGGCTGAGTAAAATCAGTTTGGGGATGAGTGTGAGTGAATAAAATATGAGAAGGGAGGAAATTCACAGGGGAAGAAAAACAATTTTTGGAGAGTCATGTTTGCATGTAGGAAATGAGGAGCACAACAAGCAAAGGAGTTTTGGAGCTGGAGAAACATTGCTGGGTGAATTCATGAGCATTTTGGAGCTCAAGGACTAAAGAAGCAAGTTTTTAGGCATAAATAGTGAACTCTTGTGTGAGTCGCGTTGTAGAAACAAGTTTGCTGCTGTTGTTCCTTGGTAGTTTTCATAGTAGCGAGTTCCCTTGAGATCCTAGTACTGATATTCCTGATTAATTGTGCCAAATAGACCCTAATAAATGAATGGGAGGCTCGATGGACTAAGAGAAATGAAGGGGTACATTCCTTGGGTTGGGCAGGTTGAGAGGAAGAGAGATGGTGGAAAATTGAGATAGTTGTAGGAGAATACCAGTGGGTTGTGGGATTTTTTTGAGTTGTGATGGACAGTGAGAGGCACCCTATTTTGTGGATTTCTAGCCCCAAATCAGGGGTGAATTTTCGTTGATATATGGAATATAAAGTCTATGGTTGGTGTTAGCGATTATTTTTTTCATTAGGCACAGAAGCACCCAGGTCTGTAGATTGCACACAAAATGCCCAAGCGCAACATGGGAGAATCCCTATTTTTCCAAGTAGCAGGTCAAGCGAGTGGACAAAATGTCGTCGGCAGCATCCAAGATCTATTTACAAAGCAGATCGACGGTCACCGAGTTTTCGGAGCTACCGAATTGCCCAAGGTTTAGCGCAAAGAACAAATCTCATATTTCATAGCAGGTTCGGGTCGTCCGATCTAACTGGGACAGGTGGTAGCCTGTCGACATATCGCGGATCAGGGTTTCGGGGAACAGGGAGCCCTCAACTCATTGCACTTGGAAGTACCGATCAACGAAATGCTGAAAGCGCCTTTGGCACCGAGCCCATGGTCTCAGCTCGGGTCATATCAAGCGAGCCTGCAAACGAAGGCGGCTCCCTTGTAAATATCGAATGCCCCCTCATCCGTTCATCCTAAGGACGCATGTCGCAAGATATGGCCGCGTCGGCGTTTCGGCAGTCGGGAGTTCGTGGGGTGAGAGTTTCATGTTGTTCAACATCGCGAAACCCCGAACCCCGATAGCGCCGGAAGCGTAGAAAGTGGAGCATGCAGTATCACGAAGTATTTTCAGTCGTCCATCCAGAGGGGACACCTGGCAGCAAATAGAGCCATCTCAGTGCTTCGCCCATCGCGACTCCAAAACACAAAGAGAAACTCCGTTATTTTCCGATGCGCGAGGTGCCGAGAGAATCCCGGACCCAGGCCCACGATATCGCCGGGAGAGTTAAGAGCCGTCATATCTAGAGGGATGCGTGGTGCCAAATTAAGCCATCTCGGCATATCGCTCATCACGATTTCAATCAACAAAGATTAGCCATTTCATATTCGTGAACGTCGAAAGCACATGGTCACAACCCATGGTCACTTGGGGAGAGGAAAGAGCTGCATAAAGAAGGCCAAAGGCACCGAGTTCAGTTGCAGAGGGGATCATCACGATCTCTAGGCACCATCGAACCCGATCTTAATACTGTTTCTAGTATTGAAGTGAATGAAAGCAAGAACGGGTGGTTGAAACCTCCTTTCGTTGATTAAGTGAGGGGAATGGAGGGTCTGGCGAGCCGCTTTCTCACAAAGGTCCTGTGTATTGATTTTCTCAATGAAGCCGTGCCAAAGTCCTTGACTCAACAGAGAAGTCTGCGCATGCTAGCTGAGAACTTAATGGCTCAGCTACCCCCCTTACAGGAGCCATGCGTAGTTAAGGTGGCATTTAGAGGGAGATATCAGTACGAGTTTGACTAAAGGGACACCAAGATTTGGGTGACTGGACACGCCTCTGGGAGGTGGATTTTCCTGAGTATATAGACTCAGTCTTGATTTTTTGTAAGCATCGATGGTAGAGCAAAGCTCCCGATTGTAAAGTTTTAGCACAAACTCTAGTTCTCTGGTTATGCAGTTGCATATGAGATTTCTTGCTTTATGACAGACAATCTTTCTTACTTCGTCTAATTTTCGTCTCATGCTAGGAGAGTTTGTGAATGAATGATTCATGAAGATCATTGCAATTATATCATGATAAAGGATTTATTTATTCATTATTGTATTCTCTAGTTTTCTGTGTTTGAGCGCAAGAAGATCTTGTGTTTGGATGCCTTCTTCTACAGTCTGTTGGAAACCTGATGTTTACTACAGACCTTCGCATCTCCCTGATATAAGTCTTCCACCTACTCACCCTTACTACACCTCACTGTCTGAAGTTTTGCAAGACCTCACCTGCCCACGCATTCTTGGCCTAGTTTCGGAGTTAGAGCTACATCGTCTTGAGTTAACCTCCATTTGATCGCCTCATTAAAAAAAACGTGACATTAAACTGATGGGCGTCGGGCTCTGCTCCTGCTGCAATCCAGGAGTGACTTCTGACGCTAACATTTCTGGCGCCGTTGCCGGGGACGAAGTTGAATATTTTCCCCGGGATTGAATGACAACGATTAACTGATTCTGAAGGTGCATCAGATATCAGAATTATCAAGATTGCTGCTGTGCACCTGGTGACTCCATTGTGATGAATCCGTTGGGGAGAACCTGCTCTATTAATTGTGGCTTTCAGAGGCAGGCATACGCGGTCTCATCCATAGTTGCCTCTAGCTACGCCTGAAACAGATCCAGAAGCGGTGCTCAGAAAGGGAAAGGCCTCTGAAGAAGAAGCGTCTACCACTGAATCAGGTAATCCACCATATTCTTCTGTGGGAACTCCTTTTTCTCCTCCTCAGTTTCTTCACAGACCTGTTTCTGAAGTTTCCCGTTTCTTAAATTTCGGGAGTGTTCTTGTTGAGTTTTCCTCTCCTGGTCTGGGACCGGAGGGACAAGACCTTGTCACTCCCCTCTCCCCTAAAACTGTGCCTTGGCGCAGACTCAGAACCACAAAATATTTCCCCACTCCTATTTTTACCACCCCTGCACAAAGAAAAACACCTACTGACTTGAGCTCATTAGCCTTCTCCTTAAATCCCCTCTTGTTTCCCACTCCACTTCGGGACTCATTCCCAGTAGCCCCTTCGTGAACTCCTTCTCCTCCCAGCTCTCCTCCACCTAATATTCCTATGGATGGTGCTAATCCCCCTCTGAATAGAATGGACTCTATAGTCACTGCCAGATATGCTCCCTTAGTTCTACCCCATCCTATGAATCCTCTTCCTGCTGGGGATTACTTGAAATACATGCCCAAGTTCACTGGGGAAGGAGACATAACTGCCGAAGAGCACCTGGCTGCTTTCTACAGTTATGCAGACAACCTCAAAATTGAAAATGAAGATGTCTGGATGAGAGTCTTCATCTAGAGCCTGGATGGTGAGGTGAGGAAGTGGTTTAGAGGATTTGCTCCAGGGTCTATTGCTAGGATTGAAGCTCTACATAGTTCTTTCCTGAGGCAGTGGGGAGATATAAAGGATTTCATGTATTACATGACAGAGTTCGGGTCTTTGAAGAAAATGGAAGGAGAGTCTGTCTCTGACTTCTCCAAAATATTTAATAATATGTATAACAAAATCCCTGCCGAGATAAAGCCTTCAGAAGCCTCAGCTAAGATTTCGTATGCTAGCGCGTTCGGCCCTGATTTCTGCCTTTTGTTGAGAGAAAGAAGAGCCACCTCCTTAGCTCAAATGAAAGATGCGGCCATAGAGGTGGAATCCAATGTGTTAGCAGCTGACAGACTGAGGAACAAGGCCGACGCAGACATGAGAAAAGGAAGGTCGGAAGCCTCGACTTCTGACCCATCGGTGCCCCACCCTCAAGTGGATGAACTGACCAGGATGGTGAAATCTTTGTCTGCAGAGATGGAGAGAATGAGGGTGGAAGGAAGGAGAGCATACAAGGGCCCTCTGAACACTGAAAACGAGGGAGGTTTCAAGAGGCCAAACAATTTTACTCCCACGAATGTGCAAAGAGAGAAGGGAAGAGACAGAGAAGACCAGAAGATTCATGCCCCTTTTCAAAACAATTTTGTGGCTGAGGGGGAAGAAGGGGAAATAGATGAGTTGGATCCTGAAATCCATTGCTTCGGGGACACTCCTCCTTTTCCTCATCTCACTCAATCAGCATATGAGGAATCTCTCATGGACAACCAACTCAATGAGATGAGCAAGGAAAACAAGACTAGTAGCCGCCAAGGCAGGTATGACCTGAGGTCCCAGAAGAAGGCAGTAGCACATGATGCCCTTGAACAACTCACTAGAACAGCAAAGCCTGCTAATGAATTAGCAGACAATCGCAGAGGTAAGAATACCCAACCCCTCTCTCCCATTATCCAGAGTCGTGTTCCCGAAATAAGAGAAATCCCAAAGATCCCATCTTCTTTTAATTTCGAGCATGAAATTCAAAAAATCAGAATCCCTGTTCCCCTGATAGAATTAATTAAACATGAAGGGTTCAAGAAACACTTCTCTCAGATTTTACGGTCTGAGGTCTCAATCCTTCCCACGGACTTCATCAATTTGCAAGATGAAAAGCCTGCAGTTATCCTAGGTCCTATGGTAGAAGACAGGAATGACTCATCCCCTCCCTTCTACACTTCCTTGAACATACATGACAAGGTATTGCACAATTGCTTGATGGATTCGGGGGCTTCTCACAACCTCATGCCCAAAACTGTCATGGAAGAGTTAGGACTAGAAGTCACCCGAGCCTATCATGACCTCTATTCCTTTGACTCCAGAAAAGTTCAATGTCTAGGAGTTATCAAAGACCTGGTCGTGACCTTTTTTCAACTGCCCATGAAAAGTGTGGTCATGGACATTGTAGTGGCCGATGTCCCCCCCAAGTTCGGTATGTTGTTATCAAGATCTTGGATAAAGAGACTGGGGGGAACCTTGTAGATGGACCTCACATACACTACTATCCCAGTGTTTGGAGGAGAGCATAGAAGGCTATACAGAGAATCCCAACTGGCATATATAATCAGTGATGAGGCCAACCCCACCAATCATCCCATATTTGCCTTGGACATTGATTTAGGCTCCAGTTTACTACAAATCACCCATGCCCCCATGCCTCCTCTCAAACTCAGAAAGCAATCCACTTCTGCTCGTGAACTTCCTCCTTCCATCACCCCCATTTGGAAAATGTTTTTTGATGGAGTCTGTTCTCGGGAAGGCGCTGGTGCTGGGGTGTTTTTTGTGTCACCTACCCAGGAAACCATATCTCTGTCATACAAATTAGAATTTGAAACCACAAACAATGTGGCAGAGTATGAAGCCCTTGTTCTAGGATTAAGAGCTGCAAGNGCGCTGGTGCTGGGGTGTTTTTTGTGTCACCTACCCAGGAAACCATATCTCTGTCATACAAATTAGAATTTGAAACCACAAACAATGTGGCAGAGTATGAAGCCCTTGTTCTAGGATTAAGAGCTGCAAGGGAAATGGAAATTTTGGAGATAGCAGTGTTCGGAGATGCAGAGTTAGTGGTCCAACAGATAAGAAGCGCTTATCAGGCTAAGAACCCTCGACTCAGAAATTACAGGAATGAAGCATGGGACCTAATTGACAATTTATTCTCAGCTTTCAATATCTATTTTATTCCAAGAGAGGATAATGCTGTGGCTGATTCTTTAGCTGTCTTAGCCAACTTTCTCAAAGTTTCTCTACCGTCCGTAGTCAACTTTGATGTTGGAATAAGATATAGGCCCTCTGTACCGGATAATGTCAAGCATTGGAAGGTATTCAAAGATGATCAGGAAATTGAAAGATTTCTCTGTTCCGTTGATGAATTTTCTGCGTTGCACATCGTTCAGGATCCTGACACAGAAGGTGACCCTCACCCTGAGGTGTTTTTAAATAAAATTGCTAACCACCAGATTATTCAGCTACCTAGCAATCACTTTCTGAGGGGACTAGTCCCGTTGGAAAGGTTGTTCGATGGGAACAATGTGGAATTAAAGGGTAGAGTTTCAGATGAAGATGCTGATACAACTGAATGAAACATTGGTTCACAAGAGGAGCCTAGGTTCGTCAAATTGTCAAGCAGTTTGACCAGAGAACAGAGGGCCGAATATACGCAATTGCTGAGAGAGTTCACCGATGTGTTTGCAGGGACATATGAAGACCTCAAGACGTATGACACATCTGTCATTGAGCATAAGATCCTGTTGAAGGAAGAGGCTAGGACATTCAGGCAGAAGCTAAGGCAGATAAATCCCATGTTGCTGCCCGTTATGGAGAAAGAAGTAAAAAGGTTGTTGGATGCACAAATCATTGTCCCCTTGAGATATTCTGAGTGGGTGGCCAATTTGGTCCCAGTAAGGAAGAAAAGCGGAGAAATCATGCACTGTGTCGATTTCAGGAATCTGAATAGAAGCTCAAAGAAAGACAATTACCCCCTACCTAAGATGGAACACATACTGCAGAGGGTAACTGGTGCATCCAGGATATCCATGATTGATGGGTTTTCTGGCTATAATCAGATATCGGTCATGCCTGAGGACAGGGAGAAGACAACCTTCACCACTCCCTGGGGCACATTCATGTATGCCAAGATGCCATTTAGACTAATGAATGCAGGAGCAACATTTCAGCGAGCCATGGATATAGCCTTCATCGGGGAGAAGGACCGGTTTGTGGTGATCTATCTCGATGACATCACGGTCTTCTCCAGCTCAGACAAGGAACACCGCTGCCAATTGAGGAAAGTTTTCATGAAGTGTCTGAGGTTCAGTCTGTCCCTAAACCCCAAGAAGTCTTTGTTCGCTATGCAGGAAGGGAATTTGTTGGGCCATATAGTATCAGCAGAGGGAGTGAGAATTGATCCCAGCAGGGTGGAGGCAATTCAAACCTTATCACTTCCCAGGTCTAAAAACGAGGTTCATGCCTTTTTGGGGAAAATTAATTTTCTAAGGAGGTTTGTCTCAAATTTTGCCGAGCTAGTGAAACACATCACAACCATGCTCAGGAAGGGAAACGAGGTGAAATGGACCGCTGAGCCCATGGCATATTTTGACCAAATAAAAAGAGAATTGACTGAGACACATGTGCTGATCAGTCTTGACTATTCCAAAGAATTCCTAATTTTCTCCTTTGCTTCTTTTGATACAGTAGCAGTGGTCTTGTTACAGAAAAACGAGAAGGGGCATGAGCAACCCATCACTTTCTTCAGCAAGGCATTAAGATATGCAGAGACCAGGTATGAGATCATGGAGAAGCAGGCCTATGCCTTGGTGAAATCCCTCAAAGATTTCAGGATCTACGTCTTGCATTCGAAGGTGACAACGTACGTTCCTTCAGCTTCCGTAAAGGACATTCTTGTACATCTAGACATAGATGGGAGAAGAGGCAAATGGATAGCAAAAATTCTGGAATTTGACTTGGAAATAAAGCCCACCAAGCTGGTTAAGGGGCAAGGTCTAGCCAAGATATTGGCTGAATCCAATTGTGAATCCTTGGGAGTTAGTTTCCTCAACACTCGCTCAGGAACTCAGCAAGCCGAGCTGTCCATCCAATGCTCTCAAGATGGCTTATCGCTGGCAGATTGTGCCTGGTGTCGTGACATTCTGTACTTTCTGTAGGAATTGAAGCCTCTGGATGGAATGGGTAAAAGCAAGGCAAGAGCTTTAAAGCTCAAGGCGGTCAGGTATTGTCTCATTGAGAAATTTTTGTACTGGAGAGATCCTTTGGGGATGCTGATGAGATGTTTGAACCCACCAGAAGCCCAGAAAGTTATGTTTGATTTCCATGAAGGCCTTTGTGGGGGGCATCACTTCTAGAATACCACAACTCATAATATCCCCAGGGCTAGATATTACTGGCCTACTTTATTCGCTGATGTCTATAGAGGAATCAAAGCTTGCATCAAATGTCAAAAGTTCTCAGGAAAGAAACAACTCAAATCACTGCCATTGAATTCTATAGTATCTCCAACACCTTTTCAGCAGTGGGGGCTGGACTTCATTGGAGAAATTCATCCTCCCTCAAGCGGTCAACACATATGGATCCTGACAGTAACAAATTATTTCACCAAGTGGATAGAAGCTGTCCCCACCAGAAGTGCATCTCACAAAGTAATTATCAGCTTCTTGGAGGATATCATAGCCAAATTTGGCTGTCCCAGCAGGATTGTCACCGATAATTCTGCTTATTTCAAGTCTGAGCCTCTAATTAAGTTTTGTGAGCAGTTCCAGATCTCACTAATTCACTCCACCCCCTACTATCCCCAGGGAAATGGTTTAGCAGAGTCCTCCAACAAAATCCTAACAAGGATCATCAAAAGGATGTTGGAAGACAACAAAAGGGTCTGAGATTCAAAGTTGAATTTTGCTCTATGGGCTGATTGTGTGACAACGAAGAGATCTCTGGGCACTTCACTTTTTCAGCTAGTTTATGGAGCAGAGGCAGTTTTCCCTACTCATCTCGCCTTACCTATGGCAAAATTCTTTCAAGACTATGAGGGAGAAACAAATCATATGATCAGGAGGATTTATCAGATAGTAGAAGTGAAATAGATCAGAGAGCAGGTGAGGACCGCATCTCATAGTCACCAAGAGAAGATCAAGCAGGCTTTCGACAAGAAGGTCAGGAAGAAAGAGTTCGAGATCAAGGATTTGGTACTCAAGTGGGACGCCCCCATGCAGGATAAAGGAAAACACAACAAGTTTGACGCCCTCTGGATTGCCCCCTTCAAGATCTTTGAGATTTTCTCCAACAACACGTATGGGTTGCAAGATCTGGAGGGTGAAGAGGTTTTCAGTAGCCCAGTGAATGGGCATTTTATGAAGAAATGTTTTATTTGAGCCTCAGATGACTCCCTTGTTTGTAAATATTGTCCTTTAGTTCTTTGTTTAGTTTCTTTTTGCCTGTTTTTGGCCTAATAAGTGACTCCATAGCCCAATAGCAAGGCACTAAATCTGCGGAAGGAGTTCTTAGAGCATCACAGGGATGAATCTATCCCCCATGGAGCCTAATGTTAGCGATTATTTTTGTCATTAGGCGCAGAAGCACCCAGGTCTGTAGATTTCACACGAAATTCCCAAGCGCAACACGGGAGAATCCCTGTTTTTCCAAGTAGCAGGTCAAGTGAGCGGGAAAAATGTCGTCGGCAGCATCCAAGATCTATTTACAAAGCAGATCGACGGTCACCAAGTTTTCGGAGCTACCGAATTGCCCAAGGTTTAGTGCAAAGGACAACTCTCATATTTCATAGCAGGTTCGGGTCATCCGATCTAACTGGGATAGGTGGCATCCTGTCGGCATATCGCGGATCGTGGTTTCGGGGAACATGGAGCCCTCATCTCATTGCACTTGGAAGTACCGATACGTGAAACGCTGAAATCGCCTTTGGTGCCGAGTCCACGATCTCAACCCGGGTCATATCAAGCGAGCCTGCAAATGAAGGTGGCTCCCCTGTAAATATCGAATTCCCCCTTGTCTGTTCATCCTAAGGACATGTGTCGGAAGATCTGGCCACGTTGGCATTTTGGCGGTCGAGAGTTCGTGGGGTGAGAGTTTCATGTTGTTCAACATCGCGAAACCCCGAACCCTGATAGTGCGAAAAGCGTAGAAAGTGGGGCCCGCAGTATCACGAAGTATTTTCAGCCGTCCATCCAGAGGGGACACCTGGCAGCAAATAGAGCCATCTCGAAGCTTCACCCATCACGACTCCAAAACGCAAAGAGAAACTCCGTTATTTTCCGATGCGCGAGGTGTCGGGAGAATCCCGAACCCGGGCCCACGGTATCGCCGGGAGAGTTAAGAGCCGTCATATCTAGAGGGATGCGTGGTGCCAAATTAAGCCATCTCGGCATATCGCTCATCGCGATTTCAATCAGCAAATATTATCCCTTTCATATTCGCGAACACCGAAAGCACATGGTCACATCCCATGGTCACTTGGGGAGAGGAAGGAGCTGCATAAAGAAGGCCAAAGGTGCCGAGTTCATTTGCAGAGGGGATCATCGGGATCTCCAGGAGCCATCGGACCCGATCTTAATACTGTTTCTAGTATTGAAGTGAATGAAAGCAAGAGCGGGTGGTTGAAACCTCCTTTCATTCATTAAGTGAGGGTAATGGAGGGTCTGGCGAGCCGCCTACTTGCAGAGGTCTTGTGTATCGATTTTCTCAATGAAGCCATGCCGAAGTCCTTGACTCGACAAAGAAGTCTGCGTACGCTAGCTGAGCACTTAATGGCTCAGCTACCCCCCTTACAGGAGCCATGCGTAGTTAAGGTGGCATTTAGAGGGAGATATCAGTACGATTTTGACTAAAGGGACACCAAGCTTTGGGTGATTGGACACGCCTCTGGGAGGTGGATTTTCCTGAGTATATAGACTGAGTCTTGATTTTTTGTAAGCATCAATGGTAGAGAAAGCTCCCGATTGTAAAGTTTTAGCACAGACTGTAGTTCTCTGGTTATGCAGTTGCATATGAGATTTCTTTCTTTATGACAGACAGTCTTTCTTACTTCATCTAATTTTCGTCTCATGCTAGGAGAGTTCGTGAACGAATGATTCATGTGGATCATTGCAATTATATCATGATAAAGGATTTATTTATGCATTATTGTATTCTCTGGTTTTCTGTGTTTGAGCGCAAGAAGATCTTGTGTTTGGATGCCTTCTTCTACAGTCTGTTGGAAACCTGATGTTTGTTGGACAACTGAGAGGGGGGGGGGGTGAATCAGTTGTTACTGAGCTTAAATAATTATGCTTCTTTTTAAAACTCTTTGCAGAAACACTGAATGATGATCACAATAATGCATAGAAATAAACACAGGCACATTCAGCATCAGTCACATATATGAGAAACACAGAGACAGATATTTTCCGAGGAAACCCATGCAGGGTAAAAACCTCTTTTTCTTTTATATGATAAGAAATGGTTACATTCTTTATAGTATCATACATATGAGCACCAACTCATAATGAGGCTACAACCTCAGCTTTGCAAGCTGCAACTTGCTGAGAGCACCAACTCTCTGTTTTCTCTAGCACCAACTAGAAGGAAGAACCAACTCCCTGGTTTCTCTAGCACCAACTAAAAGGAAGCACCAACTCCCTGTGTTCAAGCACCCACTTGAACCTCTGAGGACAAAAGTCCTCCCTAGCACCTCCCAACCACCCTGAAATATAAATCTTTTCTTTTTAAACTTATTACAGTGATATAATGATCAACAATGGCTTACCCGACTTATCACTGTTTTGCTGCATCTCGTTGCTCTTTCTGCCACACTGCCTTTCTGCACATATCACTTGCGCTGTCTGGTCTTCTTCTTTTTATGCTCTATGCACCATCTCCATTCTCTGCATAGTTTCTCTTCTGTTCTATTCAGCTGCTGCACTCAAATCCTTCTTCACACCTGAATCACCTTTACAAGCAACAATCACAACAACCTCCAACAACAACAGCAACAACAACCCCTTCTCTTCTCTGTACTCTGTATTTATATCTTCTGTTCACTTTGTGCATGCAATGTTCTCCATTCCTCTGCATGCTCCAACTGCGCCAATCTTCTCTACCTCTCGAGTGATCTGCGTGATCTTCATCATAACTCTTCAGCTTCTCTGGCCGTTTTCCCAAGTGTCTTCTAGTCCTCTGGCTGAAACCATCAGTGGTTTCTGGTAGTTTTACTATTGCATGCAATAGTAACCCTGCGATCAATTCTTGATCCAACGGTTCAGATCCAATCGAGATTTCATATATCGCGATTTTGACACTCTTGGCGTTCATAGTTTTAGTCACTTACAAATCCCGATCCCCGAAACTCCGATGTGGATTTACATCTACGGTCCTGATCATTTCTGGATCTGACGGTCCAGATTCACTCGTGATTTCGCATATCGTGAAATCAACATTCTTGATGCAATGAGTTCTTGGCCTCTCAAATTCGCGATCCGTGAAACTCCGATACAGACTTAAATCAACGGTCCAGATGCGATCTTTATTCAGCGACTGCGATTAAATCGCTCATCGCTCATTGCTAAATCAACATTCCTAATGTCAAGTGACTTTGTCATTTCAAAGTCCCGATCCCTGATGCCTCTCCATTGACTGGAATCAACGGTTCAGATTTAACCTTAATCTGACGGCTCAGATTACATCGCGATATCGCATATCGCAAAATTGACATTCCTGATGTCAAGTGACTTTGTCATTTCAAAGTCCCGATCCCCGATACTCTGCTGACGTCACACGTGGTTTGACACGTGTTAAATACTGCCACGTGTCACTCTGATTCGTGACTTACATGTGCCTGAAGTGTTGAATCTGCCTGACACCTGTCATTCCCTGGTTGTGCCACGTGTCCCTAGATGATGTGGTCTGCTGTTGTGAGTTGGATCGACGGTCTAGATCACATGTTGATCTGACGGTTTAGGTTTAGTCGAGATTTCTTTCATCGCGATTTCGGGGTTTCTGTTGTAATTGTTCACGGGACTCGTGAAACTCCGATTCCTGATTCTCCGATGAAGCCTCTTGTCGAGCTTCTCCCGGTGGCGCCCGATCGCTGCCATGCGTCCTTCCAAATGGATGGTCCCGATTATGTCGGGATATCGAGACTTTCAATGTACCAGTTCTCACGACCTTGAGAACTCCGATCTCCCGATGGCTTATCTCCCTCGCAACTTCTGCAGATCTGACGGCTGTCGGCCTTTCGGGAAATTTGAATGGGATCAAACGATCACTGGATCTCTGTCTTCCTTCTCCTCTGCAAACTCCTGTATCTTGTGCTTTGATGCACGCATTTTCCTCAATGCTGTTCCTCCTGATCTTTCACGTTCGAATCCCCAAGGGATTTTATCCTTCTTATCCTGCCATCTCCACTGTTGTACTTGCCATCAATGACAAGCATACGCTACTTGTTAAAATTTTGCCAACAATGTTTACTATAGACCTTCACATCTCCCTGATATAAGTCTTCCCCCTACTCACCCTTACTACACCTCACTGTCTGAAGTTCATGCAAGACCTCACCTGCTCACACATTCTTGGCCTAGTTTCGGATTTAGAGCTACATCGTCTTGAGTTAACCGTCATTTGATCGCCTCATTAAACAAAACTTGACATTAAACTAATGGGCGTTGGGCTCTGCTCCTGCTGCAATCCAAGAGTGACTTTTGATGCTAACAGTTGGGTGGAACATTCGTCCTAGGTAGCTGGTTGCACAACTATTATGAAACAATAAGTGTTTTATTTGTTTTCTGAGTTATATTATGAGTTTAATTAACTATGCATTAGATATGTGAATGAGACTGATTTATATGCTGTTGTAATGAGTTATTAGTTTCATTCATGTGTTATTTAAACATGCTATATATTCATTTATATAATGGTTAAATCAGTATGATTAAGACACTGGTAATCTACATGAATTTATTTAGCATAAAACTTTTATTTTTATGTGTATTTTGCAAGTAATGGGCCTCAATTGGGCTGGGGTATGTTAAAATCATGGTGTATTAAACATTTAGGTAAAAAAGCACAGAGAAAAACCAACAAAAGAGATTTTCAGACATGGCATGCGACATGAATTCAAAAGCATGTGTATTTTTTATGAATCACTCATTGCTATGGTACATTTTTTGATTTACACAATCATGTATATTCTACTATATATATAAATATAAATTTACTTATTACAATTTATTTCTATGTTTGTATATGGAACATGAACAAGCGTGTTGGCACAGGGGCATAGCCAGGGTTCAACGCTTCAATAACGCACCAACAAAACCCTAACTACCGGCCCTTTCAGCAACACCTGCGAAGCAGATGAAGTCTCACTCGAAGTA
>ML817717.1:250900-265316 GCA_009831015.1 Picea engelmannii | reverse complement strand
CCATTGCACAGGTCAAGGTGCAGTGGAAACATTTTGGCCCAGATGAGGCTACATGGGAGATGGAAGATGCCATGAAACTGGCATATCCAATTTTGTTTACTTCTGTACATGCAATTCATGTTAGTAGATAAGAACATCGAGGATGATGTTCATTTTTAAGGGGGAGGGAATTGTAACACCCTGTTTCCCCCAACTTGTAAATATAACTGGATTGGCCAAGAACTATGGAAAACTCATAAATGTGAATATGTGATGTAAATGGACCTTGAGGAAGAGGTCAATGAATGTGAATAACATTCTGAATTTATTGCAGGACTACTGATGAGGGGATGTGCAGAAAAAGAGAACACAATGGCGGTGGAAGGCACCTGAAAAGGTGGCGTTAACTTCCACCGAGAATTAAATACCGTATTTGGACTCCACTAGCCCGGAGAACCAAAAACGGCTCGCTGGCCCTGAAATTCAATGCCTCGCAGGCTGGTAGGCGGATGGCTTGATGAGGGATGGGATGGTGAACCGCCCATCCATAGAGTCATCAGGCTTGATCGGCGTGAGGGTAATCATGCCACACACAACCTCGCGAGAGGATAAGGCATATGGTAGAGACGATTGAAAGGGCAGACACGAGGGGAACTCTGGCAGTTTTTTCGCAGGGTGAGTGATAGCAGAGAGGAAGGATTGCAACCTTCGCTCCTGGTCACTGATAGACGGAGAGACGCAGTCTCGACAACATCGTGGTCTCAGCTCGGGGGTGGCTAGTGGTAAATCCGCTGAGAGTCACTACGCCTACGGTTGGGTGGAAACGAGCACCCCTCTCAGTAGTTGCTTAAACCTGGTGTTATTTCTGATAAGTGTTTTGCCTCTGGCTTCTGGAAATATATGTATTCTGATAATTATGCTCATAAGCTGTGAAACTGTGAATGTTTCCATTATAAGAAGGTCTGCATGGTATTTTGATCAGTATTAGTAGTTGTATATGTTTATAACAGAAAAACCATGCATGGCTTATGTTGATAAATGAATCTAATTATGCATAAGTTGAACCAAGTCCGACTTCTAGTCCGCTCTCGGGAATTTGTTTCCCCTGATCTGTCTACAAGAATGCCCCGGGATAGACCTCTTCACAGATATTTCCCTTCGTGGAAAGGTTTACCAAGAACCTAGAAAAAGGACTTGAATGTGCAAGTCTTAACAACCCTGTATGAAGAGGAATGGCCCTCTTAAAATCCCAAAGTAGCAGCGTAGGGATAAGTATTGATCAACGGATGAGATCCTGTCGGGGAATCTGCGGTCATTCACGATTGTTAAATCGAAGGAATAAATGAGGGCGTTAATTACCTTAACCCTTTTTCCTCTATCTTCGTGAATAGCGAGGAAATCTGAATCGTAGACCCCCAGGCTCCATGAGAACATCCAGACCGTTGGTTTTTCCACGTCCAAAGAGCAGTAGGAAAGGGTGCGACATCGGGACTGATCTGAATCGTCATATCTTAGCTAGGAAACCCGACAGTCGTTAGATCTATAGGGAGATAGATGAGGGTTAAGCCTCGTGAAGAGGGGCAACAGAGGATCAGAGCCGTCCATCCGAGGAGGACAGGTGGCAGAGATCCAGGGATCTCGTGAACTCGGAGGTTCATGAGGTAGGAGTCCAAAGGTTCGATACTCCAAGTCGCGAATGGTGAAGCCACGAGAGGATCAGAGCCATCCATCTGAGGAGGACAGGTGGCAGAGATCCAGGGATCTCGTGAACTCGGAGGTTCATGAGGTAGGAGTCCAAAGGTTGGATGCTCCAAGTCGCGAATGGCGAAGCCACGAGAGGATCAGATCCATCCATCCGAGGAGGACAGGTGGCAGGGATCCAGGGCTCTCGTGAACTCGGAGGTTCGCGAGGTAGGAGTCCAAAGGTTGGATACTCCAAGTCACGAATGGCGAAGCCACGAGAGGATCAGAGCCGTCCATCCGAGGAGGACAGGTGGCAGAGATCCAGGGATCTCATGAACTCAGAGGTTCACGAGGTAGGAGTCCAAAGGTTGGATGCTCCAAGTCATGAGTAGCGAGAACTCGAGAGGCATCACTAGGAATCTCGATATACCGATCCTCGATGCACGTGAGAGCTTACTCCTCCACGTCACCACTTCCTCGTCGCCCTATCGGGTATCGTGAAATCGCGATTTCTGATGCAACGATTCCTTTGTCTTCAGAAATCCTGAAATGCCGAACCCCGACTCGCTTCGGATTTCTGACGCGTGTCCTGTCCGAGATCCACGGCTATGATTCCGTCGGTGTTTCGAGACTCGAGGGGTCTCGAGTTTCTTGACTTACAAAACACCGATGCCTCCAATATCCCGATGCCCCACCAGAATACTGACATGTGTCCTGTCGAGGTCAATGGCTGGGATTTCCGTCGATGTTCCGAGACTTGAAAGGTCTCCAACTTCTTAACTTCTATGTCCACACAGACTTAAACCCTGTGCAGCTTCTGTCCAATCGGACGATTAACAGGTAACCAAATGATAATCCAACGGTTCATGGTATCCACCTAGAGAAGGGAGTCAATGCTCCGTCGACCTCTCGTGTCTCGGGGATTCGTGGGAGAAGGGAATGAGAGTTCAACCATTGAACTCATGAAGCGGAGAATAGCGAAGAAGAGCTAGAGTTTAGCCTAGTCGGCGGTCATGCGCAGAGGATGCTGACGGAAGGAAGGTATACCCTTCTCTTGATCTTGGGTATCATTGAATCGTGAAGAAAATTTGAGGGCCTTTGACTCACGATTTGTGAGATCACGAGTTGTGAAAGGCGCCTTGTTTGTTTGGCCTGTGGTCCTAACCCACGATCACAGGGAGGTGAACAGGGAAGAACTAGCTTGCACTAGACCCCCGTAGGACTTTGGGGATTCTGTTCCTTGAGGTAGAACAAAAATTTTTACTACGTTATAGTGGGTATGTGACATCTGCACACTTTAATCACTGATTTTATTGCATTCTGTGGCCAACGCCCTGATTCTTTCTACTACGCTCCTAACAGTTTCTTCCTTGTGATCTCGTACTTCCTGCGGAGTGATAGGGACTTCTTGAAGTTCTAGCTCTGCTACTCTTTCTTGAAGCTGCTGAATGGCTTCAACGAGCTTCCCCACTTGTCTCTCTGCTGTCTCTTCTTCCATCTGTACCAATCCCGACATAGAGCAAAGTGCTTTAATCACTACCTCTCTAATCTTAATCTGCTCTACGAGCAACTAGTCTTTCTCTTTCTGGATTTTATCCTTGTCTTCTTCAAACTTCACCTGAAGGTCATCTGTCTCTTGTTGTGCAACCTGAAGTTGCTCTAGGTCTTCCTCCTTTGCTTGCTTCAAGGCCTCTATGGCCTGTTCGTTTTCCTCCTGGACTCGACGAAGGTGAGCCTCTTTCGTATTTTCTATCCTTCACAATTGGGTGGGCTCATCCCCCAATTCTACACCTTATTATGATGACAACGCAATAGACAATGCACGACTCAAGTAGATGTCTTTCTGTACCCCGTTCAGCTCCGCCTCGATTCTGTCATACATCATCTCCTTCTTTGCTTCATGTTGCTACAATATACCCTCTGAATCATCTTCTATAGCTGTGATGATGAGGTCAACATCATCCACTGTGATCACATTCTGTGACCGAGGCTTGTTGGCTTGGGATTTCTTCCATGTTGAGGGTTTCTTCGGAGAAACCTTCATTTTCTTTGACGTTTCAGCCTCTGTAAGGGGATCCTTCAATGGTGTTAATTCTCCCTTTTCTTTCTTGTCTTCTTCCCCATCCTCTTCTTGGTTTACTTCGTCGCCTCCTCTTCTTGCAGGTGAGTCAGGCATAATTTCCTCTGATTCGCTGTCCTTCTCTTGAATGTCTATGTCCTACACTTCCTCCTTTTTCTTCTTCTTCTTGCTGCTACCCTGTCCATGATACTCCATTCGGGTAACCACAGGACTTCCGATGAGGTCAGGGTAAAAGAGTTCTGCATCTCCAACCAGTACAAGGAATTCAGATGGCCATTCTTTAGTGATCTCTTCTAGGTCTTCTTCGGTCCACTTATAATGCGACTGAAGCTCCTCTTTACTTTCATCCTTGCATGCGGTGATGTAGATAAAGTGGCAGTCCGTGTGGAACTTCGCTAGTGGTCTGTAAGTATGCAAGGTGTTTGGAGTCATTCAGGGGAATGGCTCAATGGCACGCGTGAGATATAATTAATAGGTGTGGAACACCACATTTTATTGCCACTAATTCTCCATGTCTATCGAATACCACATGGTGGTGAACCTCATGGCCAATGGTTCTGATGGCTCAACTTCTAGGAATGTCGCTCCCTCTGGAATATCCCAAGAAAAAAATGCTATTAAGATCAACAACCAAATAAAGTGGAACTCGTATCCTTGGTCCTGCACTTCATGACAGTCCTTCTCCAACTCATTGACGAGATAGCTCCCCCAGTTCATCTGCATCCCTTTGATGCATTTTCCTGCAAGGTCGACTACAAAGCCTGTGACTTGTGTTGGCCTGTTCTTTCAGATGAGCTTGCCAGCGATCAGTTGACAATCTAGATGAATTGCACCATCTTGTATGGAGGCTACCTTGTAGGCTCACTTCCCCTTCTCCACATCACCATATGCCTCCTTGATGCGTTGTGCCAAGGAGCTACTTGATGTCTTCCTAGGGTAGAAATTCTGAGGGTCTGGTCCTTGCATGCTTAATCTAGTAATGAGGTGGATCAACGCCAGATCCACAGTGATGCACCTATCCAACCATAGGTACCCACCATGGAAGCACGACAGGAGGAGTTTAACGCATGCATTAACCTCCTGATGTCTTTCGAAGTGTGGGATCTTCATCATATTCAAAATAGTTGACCTCGTGATCTCCTTGATCCACGTCGAGGAAACTATCTTAGGATTCTTCCTAGTTGTTTTTGTCAGGTAGCGATGCGGTGTGAGCATCGCATACTTCTTCCTATTGCTGAGGTTAAAATCACTTATCTTAAGAGCTGGGATCAGTCCCAACTACAATCCTACTATGCGTATCCCTTTCGGGAGGTACGCAGTGATGAGTGTGTACTCAAAATCTCTCAGGATGCTATCACAACTAACCGCGCTAGCTAAGGGCAGGATGTAGTCGGGAAAGATCGACATGATCTGCTTTGCATTGACCAGATCATCGTGGTGCTTTCTTCTCTTTTCTATCGCATTTCAGAATGGCCAAGATCGACATCCAGTCAAGGGGGATGCTTTCAATCCTCCTGTCGATGAGGCCTGTACTCCTATGGACATGACCTTCTCAACCATAAGGTCTATCAAGATCTCTTCTACGGATTTCTTGACTGCGCTAAGGTTTCCCGACGCACACGCTTGTAATCAAATAGCTTGGACACTCAAGGTAATCAAATCAGTGGAAAGGTTTTAGACATCACAACGTGGTATGCAATCACTTCTCTGCTAGCTCAAATATCTTAGTTTGCAAAAGTGGTCCCGGTGCAACATGCGATGGATTAAATAAACAACATCGTAACAGATTCCTCCAATGGGTAGGAATGCCTCAATACATTCGTTATGACATGGTCTCAATGGTCCAATGGTGATATTTTCTGAAATAACTCCATTTCTAACCGTTCCGGAGCGTCGTTCTAATGGTCGAGATTCCTCCAACGTTCATATAGCTTCGTCGTGGCAAAGTTCCAGTCTATACGGTTTTGCTATTCCAACGAGGCTTGAGTTATGCAAGCCTGCTTCTTACGAAGTCTTCTCTGGAACTTCCTGCAGTCTTTATAACTTTTATTTGTTCTTACTGAGCTTTCTTTCCTTCTTCCCTGTGATATGAGTCATGGGGTTCCTCTTTCCATTCTTATTCTTATCTTCTCTTAGCGTAGTAACTTCGCACTGCTGAGGGTCTTTGAAAGGGTTCGAATGTAATACCTCTTCTCTTACTACTTCTAGGGTAGGTGTTCTTCTATCCTGTATAGATAGGTTTTTCAAGACTTCTTGTGTTCTTTCAACTTCGACAACTAAGTCTCTGGTCCTTAGTCACTTCGACTTGTCTTCTTGTTCTTCTATTAAGCACACTATTTTCCTAGCCATGAAATCCTTTAATTCTTTCTTTTTCTGTTCTGTAGCTTCTTCCTCTACTTTCCTTCGGATATGATCCATTTCAATATAAGTATTTCCTAACAAAAGTGCAAACAGGGCGCTGTTCGAATTCTTCTTTGGTCGATGTTCCATGAGAAATTGTAGGTACGTGAGTAAGTCTTCCACACAGGGTTATCATCTTTCGTTTAAACAATCCTATCCTTCCCAATGAATGAATCATAGCTGCCTTTCCCAACTTTTCCCAAGTGCTTTCTAGCATGATATTCACCTGTGTTTCCTCATTCAAAACACAGTCTATATCGAAGTCTCCTATTCTTGTTTCTATGCACTGCTTCTCTTTTAAGATCTGTGGTAAAATGATGTCTCTGTGATCATTCAGTGTTTCTTTCAGCTGTAATAACATAGTATCTGATTCTTTCTGGTTTTCTAGCATATCCTTGGTTTCTTGACCTTCTTCATGGTTTTCTTGTCTCAGGTTCATATTTTCAACTTTAGAAATCATTCTAGGGAAATCCAAAACCTCATAACCAACAACTTTATAACAAAGACAAATAGGACCTCTACCAGGGCATTCCTTAGCAAGGTGTTCTGGTCTTCTACAACTATAACAAAGTGTCAATCCTCTCTTTCTCTTAAACGATCCCCAACCTTTGTTGTACTGCGTACTGGGATCATAGTGATGGACTTGCAACCTGCAAAAATTCTTTCTAGGGTCCTGAATCCATTTATTAGTCCAAAACTTCTTTCTATGAATAGGAATAACATATCTGTGTTTCCTGGAAACATAACCATTTGTTGGCATAGGGGTATACCCAAGGTTGAATGCTTCAAGAACGCACCAACAAAACCCTAACTACCGACCCTTTTGGTAAAATCTACAAAGTAGATGAAGTCTCACCTGAGGTAGAGGCAGGGGGGTTGCAGTATTCAAGTGTCTACATCCTAGCCGGGACACAGATCTGTGATTACACACTTCAACATAACACTTAACCAATAGTATGAATTCAATTATTATTCTTATTCACTTCACAGATTAATCCTAAATACAGAACAATGCCGTGATAAACAGATCAAACACTTCTAAGCACTTAGCATAAGTTCATATATAACATTCATTCACATCATAAATCACTAAGCATGCATAGATCTATCTATCATACATCAAGAACAATGCACTAACAAAACATAAGCATAAACACCATGAATAACATTGCACAAAGCACATCAACACATGATATACGTGGTTCACCCTAGTGTGGGGCTACGTCCACCAACTCTTCTTCTTCTTTATTAGCTTCTTCCAATCTTCTTACATGCACCAAGCCACATATCCAACTCCGTAAAGGACAGGAGATATGCGTGCACCTCACCAGATCCTCCTTCCCCGGATTAGGTCAAGGCACAAAGCCAACTACAACCACTTTCACTTAGCTCTGCAAGTCTCACATATAGTATGCACAAAGCATTCACAACTATTCACACTTAGAAACCCTCACAGGTTCTTGCACAAAGCTGATCAGAACTACAATCACACATATTGAATTCCTCTTACTTGTTTGCACATAGCCAACACTAGCACTTAGCACACCGACCTTTTCTTACATCGCCTAGCTACTTATTTATACATTACAAAAGGGGCCTAAACATGGGTAAACCCATGGAATGACATCCCATACCCGTTACATAAACCCTAAAACCCAAAAATCCCACAAAAGGGGAGAGATCCTGTGATCTCTATTTGACCTGGGTTCTCCGTCTTCGACCAACCCGTCGAAGTCCCAAAAATGGTCAAACATGACGAACGTTTCCTCCAAACCTGGTCAAGGGCCAACAAAGCGGAACATAAAAACAAGTTGATCAATAAAATGTTGGTTTAAATAAACAAAGTACAACATATCCTACATGTGATGAATAAATAAGGCATGCATGCATCTTGAGTCATGGCAATGGTTAAATTGATGAATGACAATCAATATAATTGGTTACTGCAAGTTGTATGTTTTGGAATATTTGTTTGTGAAAATTAGAGATTTTATTTAATGTACTCAACATAATGTCCCAATTGCATGAGGACATGTTACCAATAAGTGTAACAATTACATATTTGTTTCGTTTTGATTATTGTGGACCTTGCTGTTATCCCATTTTGTATGGCGATGTGTCTCTTATTCGTACATAATAAAATGTGTTTCTTATTTTATTGCATTGTTGAATGTTGTAAAATGTTTTGTTGTTGATTAATTAATATATGGATGATTTATATTGTTACAAATAATATAGGTGTAATTTGTTTGATAACACATTAATGCAATTATGATATTAGAACACAATAATAAAAATATAAAAATAATATTATTATAAAAAATATTTGATTTTGAGATGATTAATTGAAAATTTGTGAAAAAAATTTAATTAAAATATACACATATTGGTGCACTATATTATTTTGAACTCACTAAATAGAATGTGCCATAAAATAGATAGTGGTGCATTTTTTTGATCCATATGCACTGGTGCCTATTAATGAAATGAAAGTGCTGGTGCTAACAATTGTGAAAAAAACACCATTACTTTAAGCGAAATAACGTACGATTGATTATATTTATCGTTTCAAAATATTATGGCGAATATGATAAAAATGTGCATCAGTTCTTTACATATAATATATGACCCAGTGATTTAATATAACATATGCAATGTTTATTTAAATATAATATATGCACCAATGCTTTAAATATAATACATGACATGATGTGTAATATTTATATGAGCACTGTTGCTACATACAAAAAAACACGTACATGTGCGTACACTAATATGAAAAGCACTGGTGTTTCATATAACATAAAATAGAGAATCAATGTGTAATATTTTTAAGAGAATCAATGCTTTGGACTTGAGTGGGAACATTGATGCATGCTAGTTAAGAATGCACCAATGCATTTGTTTACCAATACAAGCACTGGCAAAAAAAATCTGCTACAACCTCTTCCCACCCAATTTTTTTAGTTATATGGAACTGATCCAGGTGGATATCGGTGGCCACCCACTTGTTCCACTGGCTCGAAAAACAATTTTCCAGCATGGCAGTTTTTCGGGTTCCAAACTTCCGAGGCCGATTTGAGGCCTTAAACGATGTTTTTTGAGGATTTGGGGCCCCGAGTACTACCAAAGGCACTTCCTTGGGCCAGTCAAAAATTGTTCTTCTCGGTTAGACCTTTCGAACATGCTATTGTGTGCCTAAAACAAAGATCGTATGCAAAAGTTATGACCCCGGGAAGTTAATGTACTAACTTACCCAAACGAGGCCCACATGACTTTTGGCGCTTCATCTCCTAGGGTTAGGTTTTTGGATGTCTAGGGTTTTTGAAATTCCTGTTTATTGTAAAAGGCCTTCAAAGCCTCATTGTAACCATCTTCTTGCAAATGAGCATAGCTGTCACATATCTTCTCAGAGATAAGCTGCCACCATTCCAACAAGCTTTTTTTCCGCTGCATTTTACAGTTTCAACTTATTTCCTTATTGAATAGAAAACCAATTTTACTGTATCTCTGTTATTTTGTGTGAAGCATCTTTTAATAATCTGTATTCATTTCATTCTGCTCATAAAATCTGGATCAGTGGTATCACAATGGTCTTATCCTTTTCGTCTTTATGCATGTCCCCAACAAGGCCAGGGTACAAAGAATTGGGTCTGGAGCTTGTTTCTCTTGAGGAAAAAATCTCTCGCATGCCCAAGCGACCTCTCATGGTAGGGGAAAATAAATATGATGGTACATTAGATCCTTTCAAAATGTTTCTTGAGGAAGCCCTCATGCAACAGAGGAACGAGATGATGGATAGTTTCGTGCAAATCCTTCGACGACTACCAATAGGTGACACATCTTCCTCAAGTGGAGGCACCACCCCATTCAAGGTACAAATCAACTTTGATATTCCTATATTTGAAGGTCAGATAGACACAAATACTGTAGAAAATTGGTTGAATCTACTAGAAGGGTATTTTTCTGTCCATAACTTTTCGAAGAGAGAAAATATTACTTTTGCGCTTCTCAAAGCCGTTCCCCATGTCAAAGATTGGTGGGAAACTTTTTGTGAGAAAAAGAAAATAGAGGAACCCTAATTATTTACAGTCACGACCACCTGGGAATCCTTCAGGGATGCTATTAAGGAAAAATACTACCCTGTCAGAATTTATGATGACTTGTATATCAAATGGACCACACTGTGACAAGAAAGAGACGAAGTAGTGCCAGAGTTCACAAATATCTTCCATATCTTGCGCACCAAGCTGGGTATCAAAGATTCAGAGCAACATCTAGTGCTCAAGTATCGCAGTGCTATGCATAGATACATCTATTCTGAAATGGAATTTCTATACATCTCATCCTTGGGCACGACCTATCGATATGCTGTCAAAATCGAGCAGAAGCTCAAACAAAAGATGCTCCAATTTGGACCTGGGAACCTGTTGGCAACCAATTCGCATTTTTATACTGTCCTTATAAGCTGCCTACACCAGTGTTTTTCAAACTTTGATTTCGTCGCAATCTTTCCAATAAAACGACACTATTGTTTTATATGCGTTTGCACACTTACCTTGGTTCTTGTTTTCACGATTTCAAGAGTGAAAACGCTGGTTTTCGAAGTCATATTAAAAACGTCATTAGATTGTTATGATCGCTCTTGTTTATATGCTCATCGTGTTTTCCAATTTATTTATCGTTACACAATTGACAAGATTCCAAGATCATTATTCTTTTGGCATTTTTATTTGTTATTGAGACTTCATTTACAAGACTGTGGTGATATTCTTTTGATCGAGTTTGTGATGCATTGGTGATTTGGATTTATATGCTCTTTGATTGATTTCACTTGGAACATTGATTTCATAAAAACACATTTGTGTTGTGGTAAAATCCTTGGTATAAATCGTTTTATACAACACATAGTTCATATGGTCAAACCCATGATATGATTTCGATTTATTACTTTGGTTTTGAAACTAAAACTATGGCTCGCGCAAACGTTTGGTCCACTTACCATATATCCATTGGTTGATTGAAATGTCATAGTTTTTAACACATATGTATTGTGATATGCATATCTAAAAGCGCCGACGGTTGTACTGCGGGTAATCACTGTTCTGCATGGGCCGTAATAGCTCCACCACCTTCGCACGTTCTGTCATAAATGTTTCCCCCTATCCCGGGTCACTCCTGGTGTTTTTAGGTAATCCTGTGAGCATTCTACCCCTACGATTACTATGTTCAAACCCTAACCCCTGCACCCTGCTCACCGTGTGCTCCTCTCAATGGCACCGGTGGTTCGTATTGAGCCGAATGGTAGTAAAGCTCTGTTACTCTTTGATAACGCCCATAAGGATTTAGAGAACAATGGTTGGATGGTGTTTATACAGAGGTTCGAGGGTTTCAATCTTTTTGTGGAACAACAATTCGCCCTTACCTTTGATGGGTGTAGGGCTAAAGTAGGTGACATTCAGCTTGAACTCAATGAATAATTCATTATCTCTGCTACAGGACTAGCAACCACGGGCCATCGATGGTTTAAAAACTCCAAAGTTGATGAAGTGTCGTGGCCTTTACTATTCGTATCATGAAAGGTTGCATCCTGTGACAAAGGTATGCCTATTTCCACCCTTAAACCCAGGTGGCCCGATCTTTTGATAATGGTTAAACAATTCGTGACCTGTGAAGGTCGGTATGGATTGGTTTTTCTTTATCACCTCCGGTTGTTGATGAATTTCATGGGTTATCCTTTGAACATGCCATTTTAATTCTTGCGTAGTATTTACAAAATGGCTAAGAGGTTTAAACGCGAGAAGGCTGACAGCATCTTGTTTCACCATGGTTTGATTAGACTCATCGTCGTCCACCATTTAAACCTTCATGGCGATAATTGGAAAGCTTTTCTATCTTGAAATGGCTTTGTTGATTCAGAGTCTATCTAAATCGACAAGTCTGTGGTCAGTGAGACTATGGTTGGGCCACCCGTGCCTTTCCATGTCCTACTTCCCCCTGCCAAACCCTCGGCCTGCCCTAATATCGACCTACCCGACATCATAACAGACAAGATTGAGGCTGTTAAGAAGCCTGTGCGTAAGAAAGTTAAGGGTAATCCTACTGTCGACAACGAGGGTAAGAAGGATGCTCGATTGATATCAAGACTTGCTCAGAATAAACCTAATCCTGATGTCGATCAAAAGCCCATAGTTCTGAGCGAGGACTCAGACTCCGATATCGAGCGCTTCTTAGCTGGAGAGTACCCTTATTCCCATGGTCTATGCTCCGAGCAACCCTATGACTATGTATCCAATTTGCCCCCATGGCTAAATAACAATCCTAACTACCCAGGAATCAGGCTACATAATGAAACCCCTGGTGGTTTACACAAACCCTCGCCTGTGTTATCGAAGCCTGAGCAGTTGTCATGCATCCAATGCAATGTGTGGATAGAGAATTATTTCATTGATGTCCCCTTACTACAATCAAAGATCAAATCATTGGAAAACCAAGTTACAGTACTGTCGAGAGAAAGGGACACATTCCAAGCTAATGATAAGAAATAGAAAACCACTGGTTCGATCGTCTTTAGGAATGTCGAATCGGCAACAACCTTCGTCAATTCCAAATTATCACGACCAAGTTGTTTTCTGATTATCCAGGTACGAATTTCAATATCAATTTCGTTTTATGAATTGCTAGGATTAATATAATGAATTGAGTTTTGGTTTTCGATTAGCTCTGTCCATTATTCGAAATGATTCTTTCATAGTTTGATTATCAAAAATGGTTATGTTGTGGATCCCATATAATAGATTCATTTTGCTAAAATCAAATGTGGTTATGATTTGGTTATGCGATTTTGTTGTGCCCTGTTTAGTATAAGCAATATATTGGTTTTGACTTGGTGTGGTTTGCTTTAGAAAAATTCTATTGGTTTGAATTAATGTGATCAATGGGGTTTGATTTCGTTTAAGATTTTGATTGTATCTGACCTATATAAGAGATTTTTGTGCTAAAAGCAGAGCACGACTATGTTTTGATTTGGTACGATTCCTATCAGCTTTGATTTAGTTCTTATGGCTTGATTTTGGAACGATTTCGTGGGATTAAATTGGTATGATCCTTTATATGTATTGTGCGTCATTATTAGGGATTGGTTTGATAAATACGATGTAATATAATAAACTCAAAAAAACTCTGTTGATTTCGATTTATCAAAACGACTCTGTTCTGCATTGAATCATTATTCTCGTTTGGATTTTGATTATCTTTGACCTATGCAAAAGATCTACTTGCTATAATTGGGAGCTGTGTTGATTTTTAACGATTGTGTCAAACCCAAACTGTTTCAATTCATTTTGGTTTAATTGCTGCGTATCTTGAGTTAGCACGATTGTTTGTATGAGTTTGATTGATATCGAAAATATATTTGATGCTGCTCTGTTGGTTTTGATTTTCAAAAACGATTTTGTTAAGCTCGAATCGACATATCTCGTCTTTGTTGAATTCGTATAAAAAAAAACTCAGCTAATATTCCGTTTTGAAATTGATTCAAGTGATGATTTCGTTGACTGTCAGTCGATTCTGTTTGCTCCCAATTGGAAATAACAAGCGTTTGACAAATCCCACATATCCTGTTATCAACTGATTAATTCATTTACGATTTCATTTGCTTCAATTTACATACATGTTTTCATTCGGTTTGCAAATAGCATGATCGTTTGTATATGTTAATACAGTTATATCAATTTGAAAAACGATCTTGTTGATTTCGTTTGGATTCGACAATGATTTTGTTGGTGGCTGAAGCAACTACTTGTGTCGATTTCAATTGGTTCATGAAAATTATTTCATTATTGTCGAATTATATGAGAGATTCTGTTTACCTGAATTGGTGATAACGAATTAAACAGAGTGCATCCATCTCTGTTATCATTTGATTGAATAGGATTTAGTTTACATACAAGTGTCGATTTGAATGATGCTGTTAGCAATAAAATATTTTTCAATAGTTTGAATGTATTTTCTAAGATTCAAATTGATTTTGAAATGATTCTGTGTTCAATTTAGACCAGCTACAGAATCGCAAGATTCTATAGCTAGTCTTAGAAATTAGTTTTTTGTCAATTTTATTAATAAAATATCCTCTAATATTGTCTATTCTTGTCCTTGTTCAGGTACATATGAATTACCATGATCAATTGGGCATGTTCTAGCAGTTTGGGAGATACTTTGGATATGTTTTTATTTTAGGTTGTTAGTTTAGTCAGACTTGGGAGATTATCTCCA
>ML817717.1:209917-235007 GCA_009831015.1 Picea engelmannii | reverse complement strand
TTGTGTGATGCACCATCAAAGAAGGCCTATGGATAGGTGCAATTAATAGATTCGGGGGAAATGATACAGACAACATTAGAATATTTTCCCCATGGAAAGTGAGAGAAGATCAAGAGGCCTTGAGCAACAATGCAATCTGGAATAGAAGGCCGATCCTAAAAAATGGTTTTGTTGCGGGCTAAACAAATTCCCTAGCATATAATGAGGGGGAGAGATTTTATCTTTATGTAGGCTTGATCATGAATCCATGCATGCCAAGCCATCTCTAATGTGGGGCCATCCCATACCAAAACCTAAATGAGTCACAAAGAAATTTCAGCCTAGACCCTTTGGGTAAAAGGCAAATTGATGAAGAGATGGATACTAGATTCATTAGCCCCTTTGCATAAGGGACACAAACTAGGGCCGAAAATGAAACGTTTCCTCATGTTGTCCCAGATCAATTTTTTTTTATAGACAACACACCACATGAGGATATTTGATTTTTGTGGGAATTTTAACTTCGAGAGTCCTCACCATCACCAACTCTGTTCCCTGTGCATGATTTGGATATTTAGAGAAATATACCCCAATTTTGGTGTATAAACCCCATGTGGAGATTTCTACCACACTAGTTCATCATCTCTATTAGTAATCTGTATATTTCCCGAACGGAGGGCTAGAGTAAATTTTTTCCAAAAAATATCTTGGTTACCTTCTAGACCTAAAGCTTCAGGGCCCATCCAACCTTGTTGTGAGATTGAGGTGGATCCTGAATCCATCACCTATAAGATAAAGTGGATATCCTGCTCTTGAAGTCTATCAATGATTTCATTAGGAAGGATATGAGGTTGTCCACTACCCAGCCATGTATCAACCCCAATCCTAACATGATTCCCCCTTCCAACATTCCATGCCAGGTCTTCACCAATGACAGGGAATGCAGAGATCAGTGCTTTTCAAATAATAGAACAATGGGGATGTGATTTCTCTATTTTTCAGATCTAATATTCAATTGTATATGGCATTATATATTTATGAACCACCACTATGGTCCACAAGATGGTAGATGAAATCAATCTCCATCCTACTTTTGCTGCCAGTGCTTTTGAGAAAAGAAATATATCCTTCAATCCCCAACCACCCATTGCCTTTTGGAAAGAAAGGCAATCCCACTTCATCCAAGGGGGATTATATTGTTCCTAAGTATCCGACCAAATAAAATGAAAGCATATTCTTTTGGCCTTCTCAAGAATCCCCTTTGGTAACCAGGCCAGAGACATCCAATAGAAAGGAATATCTTCTAGAACTGATTTGGCCAAGGTAAGTCTTTCAGACTTGGAGAACCATCTAAAACTCCATCATTTAAGACGTTTTTATAGATTTGCAAAAGCCAAAGCCAATCCACTTTGCGGTAGTCATTTGGTTTAAGGTGGAAGCCTAAATATTTGATTCCTTCTGAGAATTCAATAGTTGGGAAAGGGAAAATTAGTCTGTAGTAGGCTTCAGTGGATACCTCCATACTTGTGAAGGATAGAATATACTTTTGGACATTGATAACTATTCTAGTGGCCCCCTGAAACAATTTGAGAATTTCTGCAAGCTTTTCATCATCCCTCTGCCGCCCACTACAAAACATGAGTATATCATCCACAAAGAGTAGGTGAATGATTCTAAACCACGAGACAACCGAAACACCTTGAAAGTCCCGCGATCCTACAACCTGGCCAATAGCATGACTAAGACCTTTCACGACCAGCCAAAATAACAACGGAGAAAGGGGGTGGCCTTGTCTTAAGCCTATCTCAGATTGGAAAAAATGGGAGGATACCCCATTGATAAGGACTACAAAATATACTGAAGATAAAAGGGCCATCACCCATATAATAAAAGGAACTTCAAACCCCAAGTGAGTAAGGAGGATTCTTAAAAATGACCAATTAACATGGTCAAAGGCCTTAGATAAGACAATTTTCAGTATTTCTCCCGGGAACTTTGTGGTCTTTAGGCCATGGAGCCCCTCTTGAGATACACCAATTGCTTCATGGATCTGACATCCCTCTGGAAAGCCAAATTGTTCTTGAGAGATGGAACCTGAGAGGATAGGTTTTAGTCTCCATGCAATGACCTTGGCCACAATTTTGTAGAGGCAGTTACATAAGGATATTGGCTTGAATTCATCAAAGGATTGTGGCTCATCCATTTTTGGGATAAGAGAAATGAAGGTAGCATTTATAGTGGCATACAATCTCCCATTTCTCCTGGATTCTTCAACAACCTAAAGGAGCTCAGGCCCAGGGAGCTAAAAAAATCCTAGATAGAATTCTGTTGTCCATCCATCCAGACCCAAGATTTTATCCTTCTGAAAACTTTGGAGAGTTTCCTTAAGCTCATCCAATCCAATTTCCGCAAAAAGGTCTCAGTTCCCATCCTCGTCAACAAATATAGGGTAGATAAGTGCTAGCCTAATAATCTTTGCAATATTAACTCCTGGTTCATCCCTGAAGAGGGATTGAAAATGATTTTTCCCCAACTAGGCTAATCCATAAAATGAGGAAAAAAATGCTCCCCAGTGATCCTTTAACTGCCATATAGTATTTGCAGTCTTCCTCCCTTTCGCGAAGGCTTGGAAAAATTTAGTATTCTCATCACCTTTATTTAGCCAGGTAGCCTTTCTTTTTAGGCGCCATTCAACTTCTTTTTCTTCAAGCAACTTCTTGTGACGTGCCTCTATGGCTAGGAAATTGACCTTGGCCTCCATCGAAATGTAACCTCCATTCGTAGTCTGGGAAAGGTGCTCAAGCCTATCTTTAATTTGGCTTCGTTCAATTTCCTCCCTAGAATGCTTGGCATGTGCCCAAGGAATAACTTGTTTCTTGATACATTTTAAGTTTGACACAAAGTGGATTGCCGCCAGGATATCCAAGCCCTAATCAAAGGGGACCCAATTTTCCTTTACAATATTCTTAAAATATTCATCAACTAGCCAAGTTGCATTGAATTTGAAAGGACTGACAGTCTTCTTGGGACCCTTGTTCAGCTTGAGACATAATGGGGAGTGTTCAGAAACACCACCACATCCAACCCACTGCCTGAGATGAAAAGGGAGGTCTAGTATATATTTCGAGACTAGAAAACGATTGAGACGCTTAGCAATTCAGGCATCCCTCGACTGCCTATTCCTCCAAGTAGGGAGGAGATTTAGTGGAGGAATTTCAATGAGCCCATGATCATTTATAAGGTGGGTGAATAGAGAGGTTTTATTTTATGGGTGATCAATGGGGCCTCATACTTTCGATTCCCCCAAAGAAAAAATTAAGTCCCCATCAATGATGAGGTTCACTGTTATGAGAATATGTTTTTTGAGAATAGAGTCCCAAATGTTTAGAACCTGAAGCTATAGGCCCATTCCTTCTATCATCATATCCACTCCCAAACATGAATCAAAAGCCCAAGAGTTTGTAAATTTGACCAGTCATGAGTTCCAACTAATCGCAAACCCACCTGACCAACCAATTACATTAGATCCAACGAACTTCTAGGATGGAAGTAAAGTGTCCAACATCCTAGTCACTAAAGTATCCTCACCCAAAGTTTCTTGAAGAAGGACTACATAAGGATGATTCAACAATATCAATCATTTCAGGGCGAGTTTCTTCTAGGAGCTCGCCACTCCCTTTGAATTGAAAGATATAATCTTTATGGAGGAACCCTAGTTTAGGCTCGTGCTGCTCTAAGGGCCCCGAAAATTGAACGTTGACATCTAGATGTGATATTGACTAAAGAACGAATTTGTGCATTCGAGAGATGGGAGGTTTGAACCCTCCCCTTCTTCTGAGGATTCCCTTCAGGATTGGGATCCAAGCCAATGCCACCATATTCCATTACAATATTTCGAATATGGAGGTGAAATCGAATGGATGAATCTTTCGAGACCATGGAGGAGAGCTCATATAATGAACAAGGGATAAGAGAGCCTAAAGAGGAGGGTGGAAAGAGGGAGTAAAAGGAAATTGGGGTGGAGTTATATAGGGAGGAAAAAGTATCAACCCCAAATGACACAGTTGCAGGGAAGGGGATGTACTGAATAGAGGGGGGAGTATCCAACTTTAGGAAATTTAATGAATGAATTAGACCATTAACAGGAGAAGGAATGAAGATATGCATACCAAGAAAATATCCAAGCTGTTGAAGGGGAAGAATCCCTGATGATGGAGTGTTCATGAGGCCCGAATTAGACTAATGTGATACCAAAGAAATCCTGTTCTCATTTGAAGCCATAATTAGAAGGTTTGCAACTCACCTTTGACTCTATGGAAAAGGGGCCGATGAAGAAGACCCATTGGTTGAGGTAGGAAGAGAGATGGAGCCCTCATTTGCTGACATACCAAGACATGTCTGGGTTTGAGCAGCTGGAGATTTTTCTTCTCGACCTTGTAATGAAAGGGGGAAGTCCTTGAGAATGTGGCTATGTTCATGGTAATAGTAGAATATAAATGGTAACCCTTCATAACGTAAGATTTGAGATATGGTGCAACCTTTTCAGTCATCTTAAATTTATTTTGTAAACCCCCTCTGATGTTGAGAGATACAAGAATACAAGCCACAAACATTTCCCTAGTCTCTTTGAAGGACATATCAATGACCAAGAATTTTCCAAGCATGTTCCCAATATGTTGAATTTTTTTTAGGGACAAATAAAACGAAGGGAGTCCAGGAAGTCGAACCCAAACTGGAATAATGCCCATTTTTTCATTATCAACATCAAAAGTGGGTTCCCATTTTTTCAGGAGAATTGGGGAGGATTCAATACACCAACCACACTATAGGGCATTTTCAACTTGTGAGACTTCGGAGAAAATATTCATGAACCACCCTTTTGACAGGAGACTTATCCTCAGAGGAGGGTCATATGGAGAACCCCAAGATGCTTCCACCCAATACTGAAAGGGTTTTTAAATTGAAGTGATAACCGTAAGATTTCCCAATAAGAGTTTTATCCACAATTTCAATAGCCTATTCCATCGTGATGTCTTCGCCAAAAACTAGGTTAGACTCTTCTGAGGTTGCTGAGACACACTTGTTCCGTCGCCACCTTTTTCTTACTGTTCCTATTGGTGAGGGAATTTCTATAGTAGAAGAGACCAGATCCATCCCCGACTCATCCAAATTTCCATCCCAACCATTTAGGTTTGATGGGTCGAGGCAGACCACTATAAATTCGACGCTATGGGGTAGGGCTCCAATAGCTAGGGGGTGGGGAAAATTTGGACTAGGGTAAAGAAAAGAGAGAAGGAAATGTTGATCCAGGTCCAGGATATCTTCAACGTCAATTCCCACAGGGGGTCTGTCAAAGAGGGAACAAGGAACAAAGGGAACCACTGGTGGCTAGGAGATTTGAGGAGAAGCAACATAGGGAAGGGGGGAGTCCATAGAAAATTCCACTGAATCTCCAAGTGAGAAAAAACCCTATGCATAGGCAGACATTTCCAAATATGGAATTTTCGCAGGGTCAGGAGAGACAAACCCATCAAAAAAACCAAGTGAAGACAGGGAGACTAGTTCTAAACCCAAGACTGGAGTTCCAAACGGTGGCCGAGGGTGAAGCAGGAGTGAAAAACAAAGAGGGACCCTCCAACTAGATCGCCAAGCCAACCACATAAGGACACGAGGCTGTGACTAGAGAGGGATAACAACCAACTGGCGATGACCAAGGTAGTAGCTCTACTGGGTCCAAGGAATAATCGACGATGTCCTCATAAACTTCCATAATCATCAATAAAAGGAACCATAGAAAAAAACCCTTACCGCCGGAAAAGACTTGTGCCAGAGACACAAGAAAAGCATGACCTCACACACAGAAAATACAATTAGGGATTTTTCGGGCCTATGGTAATAAGTGAGACCGCAGAGCCATTTTCCCTCCCCATTAACTCAATTAATCATATGATTCTTTTATTTATTTAACACTTTCATTTATAACATTTACTTCAATAATTACCATCACTCACTTGTTGATTTGGTTAACACATTAAGGGAAATAGTTTTGTAAGTACTTGTTTCTTGAAATTATTTTTTATTTTCACAATTTGATTTCTAACATTTACTTCAAGCATTTGTTGTTTTTCTATCATTTGTGCACACAAAAAAATGACCTAAAAAGTATTATATCAGAGTATTCTCTTTACCTTTCACTCACAAGCGATATTAGTGAATTATAAATGAATGGAATTTTGAAATAAATCCTTTGATGATCCAAAAATCCTTATATGTCAATTAGTTCTTAAGAATACACTAAACATTCGACCAGATTCGGGAAATTAAGATTGTTGTGACTATTTGAAAAATATCATGTGAAAATTCTTATTTATCCACAAATTTCATCAACTGATAATAAATTGCAGAAATAATGAGTGCCAAAAGAGAGAGAAACAAAGACATCAAATAAAAAATCTCATTACATAGTTTGATAATGGAGTTCACCCATCTTGGGCTACGTGTCCGGGTCCACTTCCAAATAGTTAGACCGCTCTATTAATGCTCAAATGCTTGATACAATGATGAATTACTATGGAAAATTTGAATACACCCTTCAATTTTATTGCTCAAACCCCAAAATAGAGGTTACCACTGAATTCCTCTCGAAATTCAGAGAAAAATGAGTATAAAATTGACTATGTTCTGAACATATGCTTAAAGACCCCCTTTTGCACGCATAACAAGACTATGGGTCTCATACATGAAAAACTGGACTAAGAATTTCATACACAACACTTTAGAACAAAACTAACATCACCATCGTATTCCTCTTGGAAAACTAAGAAAAATGAGTATAAACACCCTATACTTCTCTCAAAGTGTCCCAAAGCTCAAAATCTCATGAGCATAAACTCTTGGCACACAAAACAATGCAAAGGTGCAACTTCTGGTAAAAATACCACATAGGGATTCATGCTAGACCTCTGCATGCAATTTCATGCACCGTACTCTGTGTGTACTATCCTTGGGATTTGTTCCTTGGTTTATATATGATCCAAGTGGATATCGGTGGCCACCCACCTTGTCCAACTTGCTCAAAACAATTTTCTGGCAATTTTGGCAATTTACTATTTTTAACAGTTTTTAACTTCCGGGGCTATTTCGAGGGCCTAAATGAAGGTATTTATGGATTGAGCTTTGCAATGATAGCTGAAGGATTTTATTGAGCCCCCAAAATTAATCTCCTCAACACTACCTTTCCAATGGGATATCGTGCACCTAAAATGAAGATCATATGCAAAAGTTACGACCCCGGGAAGTTGATGTACTAACTTACCCAAACGAGGCCCACATGACTTTTGGCGTTTCATCTCCTAGGGTTAGGTTTTTGGATGTCTAGGGTTTTTGAAATTCCTGTTTATTGTAAAAAGGCCTTTAGAGCCTCATTGTAATCATCTTCTTGCGAATGAACGCAACCGTCACATCTCTTCTCAGAGATAAGCCGCCACCATTCCAACAAGATTTTTTTCCGCTGCATTTTACAGTTTCAACTTATTTCCTTATTGAATAGAAAACTAGTTTGAATGTATCTTTGTTATTCTATGTTAAACATCTTTTAATAATCTGTATTCATTTCATTCTGCTCATAAAATCTAGATCAATGGTATCAGAGCGGTCTTCTCCTTGTCATCTTAATGGATGTCCCCAACGAGGTCAGGGTACAAAGAATTGGGTCTCGATCTTGTTTCTCTTGAGGAAAAAATCTCTTGCACACCCAAACGACCTCTCATGATAGGAGAAAATAAAGATGAAGGGACATGAGATCCTTTCAAAATGTTGCTTGAGGAATCCCTCACGCAACATAGGAACAAGATGATGGATAGTTTCACGCAAATCCTTCGATAACTACCTACATGCAACACATCTTCCTTGAGCGGAGGCGCCGCCCCCTTCAAGGTACAAATAAAATTCGATATTCCTATATTTGAAGGTCAGATAGATGTGAATGTTGTAGACAAGTTGTTGAATCTACTAGAAGGGTATTTTTCTGTCCATAACTTTTCGAATAGAGAAAATATTACTTTTGCACTCCTCAAAGTCGTTCCCCATGTCAAAGATTGGTGGGAAAATTTCTGTGAGCAAAAGGAAACAAAGGAACCCTCATTATTTACAGTCGTGACCACCTAGGAATCCTTTAGGGATGCTATTAAGGAAAAAGACTACCCTGTTGGAGGTTATGATGACTTGTATACCAACTGGACCACACTGTGGAAAGAAAGAGACCAAGCAATGCCATAGTTCAAAAATATCTTCCATATCTTGTGCACCAAGCTGGGTATCAAATATTCAGAGTGACATCTGGTGCTCAATTATCATGGTGATATCCATAGATACATCCATACTGAAATGGAATTTTTGGACATTTTGTCCTTGGGCGCGACCTACCGATATGCCGTCAAAATCGAGCAGAAGATCAAACAAAAGACACAACAATTTGGGCCCGGGAACCCCTCACAGAAAAATCCAAGAAGGGGTGGCCTTGACCCACAGAACAAAGGACATATAAAAGATGGAAAGAATCAGGACAACTAGTCCAAGCTGCAAGCAAGTAAGGACACCGGAAAGACAAAGAAAGATATCGGGAAGTGGTGTGACTTCCACAAGATCCCTTGGCATAACACTGCTAACTTTCTCTCAAAGAAATCACTGGTTGCTGAAGTGAAAGCCTATGAATCAGATGTGGGTTCTGACTCCAAGTTAGAACCAGAAAGTGGAATATGGATCATTGACGCGGAACCCATTTCCACCGTTGCTACCACCAAGCTCCAACCTAGTGAACTAGACGAGCCAGAAGAAGGCGAGCGCCTATTCCATTCACAGATGTGGGTAAAAGGAACCCCTTTGCACTTCATCGTTGATAGCAGTATCCAGAAGAACCTCATCTTAGCAGAGGTCATCAAGAAGCTAGCCCTGCCAACAACGTCGTACCCACAAACCTACACCATTGGATGGCTCCACCAAGGAAGCGATCTTTGCGTCAACCAATAGTGCCGACTGTCATACAACATCAAACCTTTCAAAGACGATGTATTGTGTGATGTTGCTCCTCTTGAAGTTTGTAATGTTATTTTGGGACAACCTTATTTATGGAAATGTCATGATGTATATGAGTCTAGGCCTTGTAGTGTTATTATTAATTTGAACAGGAAATTGTACAGGATACCCGAGGTAGTCCCTCCTAGTGCTATTTCCTTGATCTTTTCCAAGAAATGCAGGAAGGTCATCTCTCAGACTGGGAAATTTGTCTTCTTTGTGATTCGATCTCAGAGTGAGAGAAATATCACAACCACATCCAGGGCCTCCATGGTCAATCTCTGCATACAACAGAATCAAGTGGATAAGGTCATGGAAGAATACTCAAATATCTTCTCCTCTCCTACTGAGATACCTCTGCACTTCCAGGTCAAGCATCCCATCGATATGACCCCAGTCACACCACTACCAAATGGGACAATATACCATCGCTCTCTGTTAGAAAACGAGGAGATCAAGAGGCAGATCCAAGAACTGCTCCACAAGGGGCACATATGTCCCAACTCATCACCTTGTGGGAGCCCAATCGTCTTGGTGTAGAAGAAATATGGGACTTGGCAACTCTGCATTGATTATTGATCTCTGAATAAAATAACAGTCTAAAATTGGTACCTGATTCCACAAATCGATGACCTCCTTGATCATCTCATGGGGGCCAAATACTTCAGTAAGATTGATCTAAATTCTGGCTACCACCAAGTCCCAATAGAACAAACGATGTATGGAAGACCGCCTTCAAGTCAAAAGAAGGTATTTTTGAATGGATGGTCATTCCCTTTGGTTTGACAAATGCTCCAACAAATTTTATGAGGATGATGGACAATATCCTACGACCTTTAACCAATAATTTTGTAGTGGTGTATCTAGATGACATCCTCATCTACAATAAGACTTGGGCGGAACACTTGCAACATATTCAATAGGTTTTGCACACCCTGGGACAACACAAACTATATAAAAAATTGGAAAATGCTCCTTCGGCATGGACAAGGTCCATTACTTAGGATACATCATTGATCGACTTGGTGTGAATGTGGATCCAAACAAGATCTAGTTCATCCGTGACTGGCCAGCCCCAACCATACTCACTAAATTTCGAAGCTTCTTGGGCCTCGCCAATTTCTATTGTAGGTTCGTGTTGGGATTCTCTCATATCACATGAGCCCTAAGACAAGTAACCAAGGGTGGAATTAAGGCAAAATTTGTGTGGGGCATGTCCCAAAAACAAGCTTTCGATGAATTAAATAATTGTTTATGCTCCTCCCTAGTACTTTCATTACCGAACCTGCAACATCCCTTTAAGATCAAGACATATGCTTCAGACTATGTCGTGGGCGTTGTTTTCACTCAACACGACCATCCCGTGGAATATCATAGTGAGACACTATCAGATGCTATCCATAAGTACCCTAATTGCGACAAAGAAATGTACTCCATTGTGCAAGCCTATCTCTAGTGGAGACATTACACTCTTGGGAAGGATACATTCATCCACACTGATCACAAGCCACTATAGTTCATGAAGACCCAAGGAAAATTGCAGAATGACCACCATCAGAAGTGGACCACATACTTACAACAGTTCCAACTCAACATCAAGTATAAAACAGGAAGTACCAACCGAGTTTTTGATTTCCTCAGTCGACCTCCAGTCGCAACACTCACCATGGTGCTAGAATCTTGTGGCCACGAGACCTCTGGATGGCCCCACCTCTACGAGATAGACCTTGACTTCTCCACCATGCACCAAATGTTGGGCACCAACTCAATGGTCGCTAATTTCCATCTTCAATATGGGTTGTTGTGTCGTCTGGGACATCTCTGCGTTCGTTCAAGCGAGTGTGTGAAGCTGATTTGGGAAGCTTACTACAGTTGGGTGGCAAGACACTTTGGTGTCGAAAAGACAGTGGCAGTGCTGTAAAAACATTTCTACTGGCCGAAACTTTGATAGGATTTCAACAAGTATATCAGGTCCAGCACTGCTTGCGCTATTTCCAAATCAACCACTAATAAACAGGGCCTGTACACCCCTCTTCCTACTCCTGACAGGCCGTGGGAATCCATCTCAATGGACTACATGTCGGGCCTCCCATCCACCAAGAGGGGAAATGACTGTGTTTTTGTGGTTGTTGATCGCTTCTCCAAGATGACGATTCTAGGTGCTTGTAAGAAGAACATCACAACAAAAGCCACTACCAAGCTCTTCTTTGAACGAGTATGAGTACATTTTGGGATCCCACAAACCATTATCTAAGACCATGATAGTCGGTTCCTCAACACATTCTAGCTGAGCCTCCAGTCACTGTTGGATACCAAGATCACCAAATCCACTGCCTTCCACCCCCAGACAGATGGCCAAACTGAGGTCATCAATCAGATGATCATACATATCCTACGCATGTACAATTCAAAACACCCCCACACATGGGATGGGAGTCTTCCCCATGTCCAACATAGCTACAACTGAGCCCTGCATAACTCAACTGGCCACAACCCCTTTCAGGTGGGGTTGGGATTCCAACCATTTGGCCCCATGGATGTTGCACTACCCCTAGAAACCACCTTGAACGACTCATTATTTGATCCACCAGAAGCTGACAAAGCCACCTGGTTCATTGAGCGGATCCAACACATCTGCCAACAGGTTCAGGCTATTCTACAAAAGTCTAATGCCAAGTACAAGCAGCTCCATGATCAACATCAGGTGCCACATAAGTTTAAGGTGGGAGACAAAGTTTGGTTGCACTTACAGAAATAATTCCTTACAGATCCCCATAGGAAGCTTCACCCACTCTATTATGGGCCATACACCATCACCAAGGATGTAGGTGAAAATTCTTTTGAGCTCAACATTCCCCCTTTCCTTGGCCTGCACCCAGTCTTCAACGTGGCTCTCGTTCGTCCATATTTCCCACCATTATTGGACACCTTAGAGATAGCAGAGCAGTTGAAACCAATAGAGCTCAATCTTGACTACATGAAACAAGAATCCAATGATCATATTGTGGACATAGAGATCAAGGGCACTTGACAACAAAGGATCCAACTTTATCGAGTCGTCAAAGCACGACAACTCATGCACTAAGGCAAGTGGCTCACTCGGGACCAAATTCAACAAAAAATTCCTCATCTGATGGGGGAACTCAATGAAATAGAGACCATTTCTTTCTAAGGAGTGAGGATTGATCCAGGTGGATATCGGTGGCCACCCATCTTGTCCAACTCGCTCAAAACAACTTTCTGACATTTTTGGCAATTTTGGCAATTTACTATTTTTAGCAGTTTTTAACTTTCGGGGCCATTTTGAGGGCCTAAATGAAGGTTTATTTGGGATAGAGTTCTCAATGATATCCAAGGGATTTGATTGTGCCCCCAAAATTAATATCCTCGATGATACCTTTCCAACGGTGTTATTGGATAAATCTGTAAGTGCGGACACAAACCGATCTCCCTAGATCCACCTGGATCTAGAACAAAGCAAGACAGAATAATACTCTTTCCCTAGATTTTGACTATTGAATTAACTAGGAGGCAAGAACAAGTAACATACCTTATAATCGCTTCCTATGGTATTTGTTTCTCTTGATTCGCTCCAGTGCTCTCGTGCAGTCAAGACCAAGACAACACAAACCAACCAAAGTGAAGAAAGCACAATCTACTCAATAGTCAATCTATGTATATGATCAAGGAATTATACAATAAAGTGACAATAGATTTATGGGAAAGGGACATATTACTGTATCATATTGATGGAAAGTAAATATTACAACCTGAGCCTTGATGTCACAAACTTCCTTTCAATGGCCCTTGGCTCTGACACACACACTTTCTCACTTGCATGAAGAAGATCAACTCCTTTGGATGAACTTGTTAGAGTCTCCAAACTGCTGTAGCATCAGTCCTTCACACAATTCTTTCACTAATTCTCCAATGAATCTCTTGCTTCTTTGCTTAACCTTTTCCATGAGAATTCCCTCAATATATAGGAGAGAATGAATTAATTACTTGGATAAGAATGATCCCAAAATATCAGGGAATCCAGTACTAGGATAACCATTCGAATGCCATCTCATCCTTCTAGAATAGTCCCTTCTAGAAGCATCGAGAATTCACCTTTTTCCTTGCTTTAGAAAGAGTTCGCACCCTAGCAGTTCAACACAGTGCAAACTTCTCTCACCCTGGCTTAAGGCAGCCTACGAGAATCATGCATTCTCATAGGCAAATATACTAGCAGCCTGCGAACCTCCTTCAAAAATGATATTTCTGGAAAGAGAAGAAAGTAACTTTTCTTAGGAGAAAGTTCTTATGAAGAGCATGAGTACACCATCATCCATATATCATCATGATGACCAAAATCATGGGTAACAGAATGCCCCCCAAAGTATGAGGGTGGAACCAGTGACAACCGATAGACTTTGTAAGCTGTATGTGTGTGTCAAGAACCAAGAGCACACCTAATCGGAAACCTGTGAACAACCAAGAATATACAATATATATATATATATATATATATATATATATATCAATTCTGATGTAGGCATTCCCATACTCAGATCACAGACTGATGACATTATAGACATGGGTCATGGCCACCAATCATACACTGTGGATCCATGCCGTCAAAATATAGCATAGCCACCTGAATACACTGTGGATCTATGCGAGAAATTTTAAATCAAGATGACATAGCCACGAGACATACATAGTGGATCTATGTGTCACAAATTATACATACTCCATCGCAACCTGGATCACAAAGATGATATCCAGGGTCTTCAATATCGTCCCCCAAAGTACGAATCTAACCATGTGATTACATTGTGTTGAAGTCGAACATGGTAGAAACCACTTGATTACCGGTCATTAATGAAACCGTTAACAAGTGCGAGGGAAATCACCATTGATGTCAATGACTCCCAAGGTACCATAGTACAATCCATCGAGTGTGAATAAAGGAGTTGGAGTCGAACATCTGATGAAATCTTTCAATCAGGGGTCAATGATGTAAACCCACTGTCGAAAAGCGAGGAAACCTACCATTGAGGTATGCAAGCTCCAAGGTACTAAGTAATTTCTAAGTCTTGATTCCGGATAATGAGCTGAATTCGACGAAACAAAACTCATCACAGGAGGGCCTTGATGTATCCCCCATCAATGACATGAAATGAGTAACAGATTGTGAAAGTGAAACATAGTAGGACTTGGACACAGGGAAGGCCGACACAGAGAGAATGGATAACTGCAGATGGCCGACTCAATATAGGTTTTCATATGGACCTCTCTTGAACATATGAATGACACGACCAATGATTTGGCAGCATTGACTCAAAGACGACATAGGGAATGAACTTGTAGCAAATCGAATGAGAGACAAATGGATTTCCCAAACCGGCTTCAAATGATGAATAGGGGGTGTCATGTTCAAGAGCGACATTTACTGCCAATTAATACGATGATGAAAACATATCCCTTTCCCAAATTTTCCCCCACCATTTCTGGCGAGTACCTCTTTATTTTTACGCAAGCTTTAGGAGGATAACATATGCTTGTTGATATAAGCTCATCCTTCGGATGAGTCCCTCGGAGTATGTTTAACGAACCATAAGACGGAGTGGTTAGGTCCCATCACGGGTCTGTCAATGTTTGTTTAACGAGTCCAGAGATAGAAAACTCGAAGGTTTTTCAAGATTATAGAGTTTAGAAAAACACTTAAAAGAGAACTCTCTCAGTTCATTTTTCATAAAATAGTTTGGACGAGACCGAAAAAGAGATAAATTATCGCTCACCAGACGCGTACTTCAAATACTTTATCGAGTGTGAAAATAGCAAGGTCGCTCGGCGATCTTTTCATGTTTAGAGAGTCTGAAAAGAGCTTAAAGAGGACTCCCGGGGGGTTCCTTTTTCATATAACCTTGTTGAGCCCGAAAAAGTGATAAAAGTATGCTCGACCGCGTTCTCATGTATTTACGAGTGCAAGAATGGACAAAAATGACGCTCGAGGTTTTATGTAAAAACCATAAAAAATAATCAAAAACACGCCATAACAAAGAAAAACATGTCCATATACCTGTATTTGATCATCAAAATCATCACGCCTGCAAGAGTTACACTCAACATTACATTAGGGATTAGGGTTTAGTCGATAAATAATCATAAAAACCCAAAATGATATAGTAAAAGTAAATAAAATGAGTAAATACTCTTTTTTACCACACCATTTTACATTTCCACTATTGAGTTCAAAAAACCCCTCTTTTACCCTCCAAGTTTGGCGTCAATTTGTGGGAGCTACGAGAGACCATTCCGTGAGCCGTCTGTGACATTAAGGTAAGCTCTTCGTCCTTGAAATTTTCATTGTTTAAATTTATAATTTCATTGGTTAAATTCTCAGTTTTGATTTGAGTTTTCAAACCCTACATACGTGCTTCAATTCTCGCAGGTGGGCCATACGGGGCCTGCGAGAATGAGGCGTTCTCGCAGGTGAGCCTAAGGCCACCTGCGAGGTTCTCGCACTGTGCCCACAGGGCACCAGCGAGAAACACAAAGCCCAATTTTTTTTTTAAATTTTTAGCCAATGAAAAATATCCAAAGCATGAAAAAAGTTAATAATCCTCTTATTGTGTTCGTTGTGAAGATAATTGGCCATCAACATGGTGATAGAGTGGCGTGAAAGGGAACATGAAGAGGATAATACAATGGCCGAAAATCATCCACCTACCATAGCTTCTTTGAGAAATTGTGGGCTCTTGAAATACTTTCGCATCCCGGGCATGAGGGTCCAAGTCAGACTATTAGAGTACCTAGTTCGCATGTGGAACCCTGATCAGCAGGTGTTTCAGGTGGGGGTCCACACACTATCCTTAGACATTGAGGACATTTATTTTTTGACTGGATTGTCATGACGAGGGTCCTATGTGATCTTGACAGGTAGTAGAGGCGGTGGACTAAAGATGAGTGAGTACTGCAGTTTATACTGCGTTCCTGAGGCTGAGAGACAAAAAGGAAAAGTAGCTATCTGGGGGGTACAAGACTTGACCCTCCGTACTATCCTTTTCACTATATCTCAAATAGCTGGGAGTTCTGATCCTCATATGGCGTTACAGAGCTACTTCCAGTATGCTATTGAGTGTACTGAGCCTTGAGTATTCAACTGGGCAGATGCTGTGTTGCGCAGTATTAAAAAGAAATTGACCAAGTGTAGGTGCGACAACCTGAAGCAATTCGGGTACAGATCTTTACTGGTATCCTTCTTCCTCGAGCGGGTCCCATTACTGAGGCTACAAGTGGAGTGGAACTTACCGACTCCCAGGGATCTGTGGATGTTGAGATGGTGTCGACTCATGGCCCGACACGTAGCAGGACCTATCATCAAATATGATGATACTTTCTTTGACTGGATTCAACCGCAGATGTTGATGGTTGGTGACTACGCTTATGCTGGGCTGAATTTCCGAGGAGATCTGGATTAGGTATTACCTGAAGATGCTCAATGGGGTGACCTTGGTAAGAAGTATGCACATTTTCTCTTTTTAAATGTTTTTGAACTTTTTATCATATTCAAATGTTTTTTGTTTTATGTGTTCATCCAAAGACTAATACAAAATCGTTTATTGATAACACAGATGTTGGACCTTACAGACCTCCCGACACTTCTCCCATCCAACGGCGAGGAGAGGTAGTGGCAGCACCACAGTATGCTGAGGATTACCAAGTAGTGGAACAGAATCTAGAGGGCCTGACTGCATACATTCCAGATATGACTCTGGAAGAGGTTCCACGACGCGATCAACGTCATACTGTAGGGGTATCAGCGTCTATGAGTCGAATGCTCCGTAGGGTTGCTAGGGCAGCCGTGTGTTACCATGAATGCCATCCATGATGTCACTTTGTAGAAGCTATAAGCTTCCATTTTTGACATTCTGGTCTTCGGACAAACTTTTGTAAAAAACTCTTTTGATCGTTATATATACAAACGACTTCTACCGGTTTACTTTATATTGTGTGAATTTCGATGTGTTTGATTTATAAATGATTCAAATGTATGTCCAATACATAATTAGCCAATGCATCTGTTAATTTTTTTAGACATCTAGGAATATGTTGATATTTAATTTGATCAAAATAACGTTCCAAGAGGCGAATTCGAAAATACACCCGTAATAAAGTAGGACTTTGAATAGAGTAGATATTACTTAACTGTAGTACTACAAGATGCGAGTCAATTCGCACAACCAAATGACGAATTCCGAGTGAGATAGCATCAACCAATAATTCAATAACGACGCTATACTCTGCAATGTTGTTGGTCGCACGACCGAGGCACACACCTTGTAAAGATACAAGTTCGTTTGTTGGGGTATAGATTGCCCACGTAGCGGAAGCAAGGTTCCGAGTACTACGACTAGCACCATCAGCGAAGCCAATGTAGGGTAGTGAAGACTCCGACATCTGGAAATCAAACACAATGTCACATAAGGGTAGAGACCAGATAACGACAAAAGAAATCTATAGTAACACACACAAAGTATGATACATTAAAATACAAGTACTTGTGCACAGATGACTTATGCATAGTACTTCTTCAAGTACAACCCATTCCTGGGTTCACTCAAAGGGATACCATCGTAATCTACCAACTCATATGCTCCCTTTTCCAAAACTCGGTGAATAATATAAGGACCTCGCCACATAGGTTCGAATTTCCCAGCTCTTAAAACATCCCGATCCTGTTCATAGAGAATAACAAGATCACCTTCGGAGAAAAAGCGAGGCTTGACATGCTTGTCGTATTGGGCCTTGACACGTTTTTTCTGGGCTTCTATTACTAGAGTGGCATCACATCGAGTTTCGTCTAATCGCATAAGATACAATAGACGTTCTTCTTCATCGGAAGTGTTGGGTAGGAGTTCTACAGCTAGATTTAGCGAGGGTATCTCGCATTCTATAGGAAGAATATCTTCCACACCATAGACTAATTGAAAAGGCGTAAACCCAGTAGTGGACTTGACAGATGTCCTGTATGCCCACAATGCCGAAAACAACATTGTGTGCCAACTTGTTTTATGAATTCCTATCATCCGTCAAAGCATAGTTATGAGAACTTTGTTGATCACTTCGACCTGGCCATTAGCTTGTGGATAATAGGGTGTTGAGTTATCATGATGAAGACCCAACTTTTCTGTAAGTTCAGACATCATAAAATTCCTAAAGTGGCTACCGTGATTAGTGACGATAGCTTGGGGAACACCAAAACGAGCTATGACGTGATTAAAAAGAAATAACGCTGCAGTCTTTCCAGTATTGTCGAATGTCGGCATCGCCTCGACCCATTTCGTAAAGTAATCAATGGCTACAATGATGTAACCATGCCCCCTGACCGAGTGAGGGTGACATGTCACGAAATCGATGCCCCATTTTGCAAAAGGGCCTACTGAGACCACATGATGAAGAGGAGCAGGATGTGACCGAATTTTTTGATTATAGGTCTGGCAGGCATGGAATTTCTGAACGACAGTAATGCGGTTGTTAAACAGTGAAGGCCAAAAATACCCTGCGCGTAAGATCTTCTGGGCAGTAGCATACCCAGACATATGACCACCACATGCTCTGGAATGGCAGTCATTCAGAGCTTTCTCGTCTTCGTCGAATGTTAGACAACGTCGAAAAATAGAGTCAATTCCCCGACGGTAACGAGTATCCCCAAGGATAATGTATTGACGAGCTTGATAGCGTATTCGACGTCGTTCAGGACTAGAAAAAGCAGGTCGAAAATTCTGGGTTTGGAGATATATAATGATATCCCCATACCAAAAATCATCAGTGCTAATAAGAAAAAGAGATTCATCAGGTAATGAATCCACTGCTACATTTTCCGTGGCAGAGTGAGGAAAATCGCATATCAACTCAACAAAAACTAAGGATTTCTTAGACTTGGTGCGATCGAATTCCAAGTCAAACTCCTGGAGTATGACAATCCATTTGGATTATTTCCACCCTAGCAATTGATGTGTCAAAATATGTTGCATAGGGTTGCAATGAGAAATCACCGTAGTCTTGCGTGAGAGGATATAATGCCGGAAGCGTTGAACAGCTTGAACGGCAGCCAAGGCCAGTTTTTCAACATGTTGATACTTGATTTCAGTTGGTGTGAGACTTCGACTCAAGTAGTAAATAACATGTTCATCGTGCGCATCATCCTCTTGGACGAGAACCATGGCAATAGTGTACTCCGAGGCAGCAAGATAAAGGAAATAATCACGATTGTAATCAGGAGGAAAGAGAAGCGGAGCTCGCGTGAGGCACAAATTCAAATATTCAAAAGAATTATTGGAAATGGTATCCCAGACGAACTCTGAATCTTTCTTTAGTAGCCGTGTAAAACCACGAGTGATCTCGGCATAATTAGGGATGAAATGACGAAGAAAGTTTTCTTTCCCTTGAAACTTTGCAACTGGCGCAGTGTAGAAGGAGGAGGGAGATTAAGAGTCGCCTCAACCTTAATAGGATCCACCTAGATCCCTTGATGCAAAACGATAAAACCTAGAAGACGGCCGGATTCTACGCAAAAAACACATTTATGAGGATTTAACCGTATACGATAGAACCGACAACGAACGAAAATGGCTCGGAGGTGGGAAGGGTGATCAACTCTGCGCATAGAATGAGCGGGTAAATCATCCAAATAAGGTTGAACAATATGCCTGATATCATGAAAAGCATAAGACATATCACGTTGAAACATCGCGTCCGCGTTCTTAAGACCGAAAGGAAGTTTCCTATAGGAAAAAGTACCCCAAGGACAAATAAAGGCAGTTTTATGTTGATCCTCGAGAGCAATGTTAATTTGATTATAGCCAGAGAAACCATCCATGAGGGAGAAAATTTCACTTCCGGCACAGTCATCGACAATCTGGTCGATGAAAGGGGTTGGAAAATTGTGTTTTGGACAAGCTTTGTTAATATCCCTATAATCAACACATACACGAATACTGCCGCCTTTCTTGTCAATCAGGACAAGATTGGAAACCCATTCTGTAAGAGCCACTAGATAAATAAATCCGGCTTTCAAAAGTTTTTCAACTTCGAGCTTGATAGCAACAAATTTACGTGGGTGAACTGGACGAAGGCGTTGCCGGACGGGTTTAGCGTCGGGGTATGTATTTATCTCATGTACAACAATGGCAGGGTCGATACCTGACATTTCTTCGTAGCTCTAGGTGAATATGTCATGAAACTCTTTGAACAGGGATGTATAGGTGACTATTTCATCCTGGGAATAGGAAGCGCCAATATGGACATTTTCGACGATTCCAGGTTTAATGGATATGTCAATGGGAATCGTGGGAGAGATATTACTGAGGTTCCCTTCGGCAAACACATCATGTGCAGATTCAGGAACGGTCGAGATGACAACAACGGTCGACGGAGTCAAAATCCGTTGGTAGTTCTCAAGAGTGTGTTGTTCCAGAAAAACTATGGAATGATGATGCTCATCGTCCCAAGGGGTGTCCTCCATGACATACATGATCATCTTGTCATTGGGAAAAATAACACGAAAAGGATCGGGAGACAACTCATCAAGAGAGTGGGTAGAAGGTGTTGCTGATTGAATGGACTGATAGGCGGATTCAACTGGACTTAACGACATTACGTCGCTGAAACAAAGATGATCTCCAGGATCAGGTACTATCCAAGGGTCGGAAGACACTGGAAGTTTGTGAGGCATGGTGGAGATCATGTTGATAGAAGCAACAGACGGGCGTGGAACATCGGGCGGAGGAATAGGGAAACTACCCATTAACGAGGAGTCTTTTAAAAGGCCTACACAGACATTCTCATAACCCGGCGAGGTTTTAGAAATAAACGGTACGTTTCCAGTATGAGTATTGGAATTGAAAAAGGCGAGTTGGTCAATGGTAACGACCTTTCCTTGATGAGGGAAACGTACTACACGGAAAAGTGTTGACACAACAACACGCATGGAATCGATCTAGCTGCGACCAAGCATAAGATTATAATCAAGGGGAGTGTCAAAGACTTCCACTTCAACTTGGACCGTCTTACCTTCTAATGTAATTGGAAACGAAGGAAGAACACCACAAAGATTAAAACCAGAGCCATTGAAGGATTTAAGAGTGTTCTGAGATTCATTCAAAGGAGGAGAGCCAATGGCTTTCCAACAAGCAAGAGACATAACACAAGTCAAGGCTCCCTCATCAATAACAATTTGGAAAATTTTCTTGTTCGAGACAACAACTTGGATTTGAAACGCGAGTTGAGGGGGAAACCTTGGAATATGATCTTCCAAGTCAAAGACTATTAAATTCGTATCGGTTGGGTCAATTCCACCTATATCTTTCAACAGTGCCTTCCATTGTGTAGGACAAGACTGAAGGACTTCAAGGGCTGAGATCGCTGAAGGTGCTTGGGCCAGATCTTCAACAATGCTGTAATTCTGGGTCGCACGAGCATGAGGATTGAAAGTCGATTTCTGAACGACACCTTTTTGGGGGGGTTGTAGAACTGTGTCGAGGCTCGGTCATTCGAGATGAAGAGGACCGTTTGTAGGTGGAGTTGCTGGAGAGGGTTATACCAAAGTAGGAGGTAAATCGTCATCCTTCTCCTTATATGGAGAATAATCTTTGGCTCGAGTCGTGAGTGCAACGTTATTTTTCTTAGAATCACCAGTACAGATCAAAACATATGCTGTCGTAGAAGAGGAGGGTTGATCGTGAATGACCAACTGAGCTTGTTGTTGAGACGGGAAGGGTTGGGACAAGACAACCGACGCAGGTGGTTTTGGGGTTCCTTGAAGGAACTTAGTGACCTCGACATGTCTTGGACAATCCTTCGTGTAATGATCATCACCACATATAAGGCAAGGGTATCGTGGTTTGTGCTTATCCTGATATTCAACAAGAGTGGTTTTAGTTTGTTCTCCTTGATTGTTATTTTTTCCCTCCTTATTCTTACCTCTCCCCTTTTTAGATTTATTTTTACCGGCTGGGGTAGATTGGACAACATTTACCTCAGAAGTTTTGCCGGTGGGAGTGGAAGGAGACAGAGAATTTTGAACATTAGAAGAAGAAGATTTAGGGTTTGTGCTTGAAACAGAATGTGATTGGGCTTGGGAAATACCAATCACACCATCAGCTGCATGCGAAGCAGCTGGAGTATTTGAAGTGCTGGGAGCATTAGGACGAGGTAACTTAGGTAGTAAATCATAAAGGGTTCCCATTTGCGAATAAAAGAGATCAAGATATTGAGCACGACTTATAGCCTTCTCTTCCGTGACAACACCACCCATGGAAATGTCCTTACCAATTTCGTTCACAAAGGATTTTGTAAACTATTCTGCCAGTAACTGATCAGGAAGCTCAAGTTTAATGAGACGACGCCTCCTTCGCCACTCATGGATATGATCCGATATATGAGTGCCTTTAGTCTGTTTGAAGGAAGTCAAAATCTTAGTCCCAGTATCATAACGGATCGGTAACTGGTAATGTGTAAGGAAAGCCATAGCTAGGGTGTTGAAATCAGAGAAGAAACCTCGTGGCAATTCTATATACCACTTCGCAGCAGAACCAGTAAGGGTTCGTTGAAAAAGACGTAAACGAATAGAGTCATCCATCAACGAGTTGGATGAACACCATAGGTGAAAAGTCATAACGTGATGTTTCAGGTCCTCTCCCACTTTGTCGTCGAATTTAGGAATGTCCGATGGAAGCTTGGATGGAATAGCAGGCCATTGGGGAGAGTGATGAATATGATCATTTAAAATCCTAGACAAATCTTTAAAATCCAAAGTAGCAAGAAAAGGTAACTGTCGATTCACCTGCGGGTACTGGTGACTTTGGGGTGGAATCCCTGTTGGCAAACCAGTAGGACCGTAAGAAGTCTTCCCATAATGGGAAGACCCAGACTGATTCGGTGGTGGTTGGAGAGGATAATAGCTCGGGGGATTGTAACCTTGAGTGGGGACATGAGTTTGAGCATTCATACCCCAAATAGGATTAGGTACACCTGGATATGGTTGGCCTATAGTAGGGATAGGCAACTTCTGCCCCCCAGTCAGTTGAGGAAGATTTTGTATCATCTGATTCCAATACTGGGCCAAAGCAGGAGGTACATTTTGTCCAAAAGGTGGGGTTGGTCCCCTTATCGTAGGCGGAGTTCCAACCGGAAGTTGTGTTCCAATCGAAGGTTGTGTAGCAACTGGATTGTGTCCGGTAAGAGGAAATTGAATCATACCACCTTGCCCACCAACAGGAATCTGCAGGTTTGGTGTAATGGACGGGATAGTGCCACTAGGATTAGGATTGCCAGAAGGAAATTGAGGGAGTGTCAGAATAAAACCGGGAATAGGGTGCCCAGGAAAAGAAGGACCACGAGGAGTACCAGATGGGGTTTTCAGAGGTGTTGGAACAGAAGCATTCAACAAAGAATTCACGCATGGTATCCGGGTGGTAGTGTCGGAGTAACATTGGGCATTTGCTGGGTGTTTATAGGAGGAAGACTAGCTGTAGTGAACCCGGTTGGAACACTCGTAGTAGCTGCGAGATGGGCTATTTCAGTAGGGAGAGTAAAGTGATAAGTAGTAGTCAACGATACAATCTCTGTCTCAGAAAACACAGGAGGGTTAATTTCGGAGACCACAAGCGAACCAGGACCAAAAAGGGTCCTTCGGAAATCACCTGCAGACCAAAAAGGATCTTGGCCTTCTATGCCGGGAAAAGGCCCAATGGGTGATCCAGAAGAGGTAACAACTAATTCTTCGGAAGAATTCAGTCGTCTAAAAGGGTTCTGAGAATCACTAGGAAGTCGAAAATCCTCTCGAGTATTTGTGATTCGAAAACGTTCGAGGGAGTCAATTCGTTCCACTTGTGGTGTGGTGATGACTATGGCTTCACTCAGTGTCGGAGAGCCTCCAGGTGTGCTTGTGGGCAAGGGTTGTGAAACTTCTAGATGCTCTGGAGATAAACCCTGCATTCTACGTGAACGACGTGGAGGAGCTATTGTAAACGAGTGACAAACTTCACGAAGAAAATCCTATGGTCAACTTCGAGAAACAAACAACACGCGCTAGTAAACAAAATATAGGAAGCAATACCAAGCAAACAAGACCTTCTAATTTCGAAGCCACTAGTTGGTGATGAAATCCAATGTCACAACAACGAGACGAGAAGGGACAGGGCTAGGGTGGAAAAGTTATGCTGACGACCTGCTTAACGGACATACACCCTGGTGAAAGCTCCCACACATAATCGTGGGTATACCCTCCAAGGAGCCCGAGTGAGTTTGGTCAACGTCAATTCCAGGTACCATGAAGACTTTCCCCTCCACAGTCACCTTGGGTAAGAACCTAGAAATATAGGCCACTAAGGTCACCACAAACAACAGTAAAGCCTGGGGGAACAGTCGATAATCTGATCCACACGCAAGGGCACGGTATCTAGCCCGAAATCAACTCAAAAGGCTTCCACTCATCATTGTGGGTATACCTCTGAGTGACCCCCGTAATACGTGCAATCTCTACACTAATGTCAACAAAGCAGGGTGAGTAACTCTGCCAACATCAATGCGACCTAGTGCTTGACCCTTATGTAAGAAGGGCTTCCCAGGACAATATGTTGCAAATGGAATTTAACACTCCCTAACACAAGATGCTATTGTGTGTTTTGTGCTTTTGGAGAGTGTATCTCTCTTCCTACTCCAAAGCGCTAGCCTAGCTAAATGTTGGTGCAATAGAGCCCTAGAAAAGAGTTACTAGATAAATTTTATGATTACGTAGTGTTATTAAGAGCTGTTGTTTACTCAAAGGAAACGAAAGTGAAACTTATGTTGTATGAATCTGACCCAACAATGCAAGGATGAAAATGAAATACTATCACTTTTCGTTCAATGAATCCTATGTATGGGAGAGAGAAAGTTTTCTAGATCAACCTTTAACTACAATGCAAAAATTCCCTTTAGAATGCCAATGCAAACAATCACTTAGCAAAGGACAAATCTCTATTGTGTCTTTTCCTAATACTTCAAC